>ML783268.1:337889-359581 GCA_009831015.1 Picea engelmannii | reverse complement strand
AATTTAGATTAGTAATGTTATTTTATTTATGTCGGCTTTAGGCCATTAAACCTCCTAGTCTCCTATATATACCAAGGAGACATTTTCATTTTGAATCATCTTGTACTTGAACATTTAAGTGGGGTAAAAGGAGGTTTCCCTCTTGAAGAGGCTTATTATCTGAAATTATTTCTTTTTCAAGGCGTTGAGTACTTTTCCTGAGGTTTTTCTATGCTATATTGATGTTTGGTTCTTAACAAGTATCTACAGGGTCGATTTCCCCCAAGGCAGAAAGTAGTGATTTCCGCTGAGTAGGACAAGTCTGGAGGACTTCCAAGACAGACATGGCAGCCGGGGATTGTGCTAAGTCGTCTACCAAACTATAGTTATGAGCTGCCCTAGCCTGTGGGTTGTGGACATTCCTACGCAAGGGGATGTGAGGGATGCGTACTGGTGGTTCGGCGGAAGGGCGAGGGATCACCAATGGGGGTCCCGTTGGGGTCGAGTTTGTCTCTAGAGTGATGGGAGGAGACTCAGCGGGGGTATGACATTGATGATTACGGGTTTGTAGAAGGATTTCTTCCTCACTGGTGAGGAGAATTGTGCGCTATGCTGGGTTGTTAGGGTTGGGGTATTGTCCTCCTTGAGGTGGGGGATGTTGTGTGTCCTATTGGGTGTTTATCACACCTTGATGTGGAATAGGATTTTGCAGCACGACTGGAGGGGGTTGTTGCGCATATTATTGTGGTGCCTGCTGAGGGGCAGGTTGTGTAGGAGAATGGGAAAGACTACCAGAGTCTTTTAACCATTTGAAATCCACGATCTGGGGGCAATGGTGAGTGTAATGACCGAACTCACCACAAAGGGAACAAGGGAAGATGGTTTTAACATTATTTCTCCCTTGGCGTTTGTTATTATTTCCCCCTTGGGGGTTTTGGTTCCCTTGGTTATGGTTGCCCCCAGTGGGTTGGTGCTGTGGGGGTTGATTCCCACCTTGACCTGGGTTGTTGTTATTCTTGTTTTGTCCTTTCTTTCTTCACATTGTTCGATGGATGAGTTGGATTGGCTGTGTTCAACTGTTCAAAATTTTGGTATTGTTGAGCAGCAGAGGGTTGAACAAAATTTACCCCCGCATGAGGATGTGGGGGAGCCATGGGTTGTTGAGGACCCGGAAATGGGATGTAAGGATTCTGTGGTGGTACCGATCCATAGGGTACATAGGAAGGTGTAGTGCTTTCGCTAGTACTATAAGTTGACGTTGAGGGAGTACCACTATTTGGGGGGATAGGTGGATGTATGGGAGGTACCGGGGGTGGTCCACTGATAGGTGGAGGTATAGAAACATGGTATGGTTGTTGATAAAGGGGTGGGGGGTAATAAGGAGTGCCCCCGTATGCTGGTGGGTATTGAGGTGTTCCATACATTGGTGGTGGCACCGATCAGCCCGTCTGCTGAGTGAGACATCCCGGGTTTGTCTTGGCCAAATGGCACAAGTTTTCGAAGGTCAGGAAGTACCGTGTATAAGTACCCTGACTGTGCATAGATGAGGTCATACTGTTGGGCCTTACTGATGGCTTCCTCTTCGGATTGAGGGAAGGTGGAAGCTACATCTTTTCCAAGGAGAGAGACTAGTGATCTAAGAAACCATTCGAGACATTGTTGCTTGGTGGTTTCTGCTTTACACAAACTACGTCGCCTATGCCACTCGTGAATGTGGTCAGCGATGTGTGTGGCTGAGGTTTGTTTGAAATTAGAAAGTATTTCTAGACCATTGTCGTGGCGGATGGGTAATTGGAAGAAGGTCAAGAATGCTTTGGCCAATGACTCAAAAGTTGCGTGGGACCCCGATTTTTCTTCAACATACCATTTAGTCGATGGGCCAGTGAGTGTGCATTGAAATAATCACATTCTGATGGAATCATCCATAATGTTGTTGGAGGAGCACCAAAGGTGAAAGGTCATGACATGGTTGGTAGGGTCGTCCCCTGCCTTTCCTTCAAACTTTGGTATGTCTGAAGGTAGTTTTGTTGGCATTGCAGGCCATGTGGGATCATGCAATATAGGATCATTGGTGAGTTTGGTGAGATCCGGTATGTTGAGAGAGGCCAAATATGGCATCTGTAGTGGGGGAGGATGGTTAGCTCCGGCCATAGTGTGTTGTGAACCTGAACCTTGATGGGGACTAGGTGGGTTGGTGCTCCCTCCTTGAGAGGAAGTGGGTCCCCCGCTTCCGTGTAAAGGAGAGCGAGTGAACGGATGACCTTGGGAAGTGGACCCAAGTAATGTAGAACCAAGTAAAGCTGATCCTAAGATAGTAGCACTCGCAGGAGTGTGTGAAGGAGGTGCCGATGAGCGGGCACGACTAGATACTCCCCCTAAAATAGGAGGGAGGTTGAGCAAGCGTCGTGAACGACGGGGGTTCTGTGGTTCTCCTATGATGTCAGACTAATTGTGTGAATATGTGCAAAAAGTGGTGAGAGAAATATATAGAAACAAGAGGCTTTGCATTGAATGTTTACACAATATGTATATCCAAATCAAACTATAATCAGATGTGCATCATACATAACATGAGAAAGAATCATATATGTGGGTAAGTGGGTTTTGTCCACGTGGGGGAATCAAAAGAAAGAAAATGCTCGTGTCCTAGAAGATGTAACATCCTTCCTCTCAAATAGCACTGGACCTTCCAATAGTACTCAACAGTGGGGTCTGAAGTCACCGGAAGAGAAACTAGTGAAGGATGAAATAACTGGTTATAATGAGGGGTAAAGGGGGCATATCCCGAAAGAGATGGCGATACTTCCCAATAGCCACACAAAATCCAATCAAGGTGCAATTGCAACCCACAATTTCCACCTGGGTAGATGTCCTAAAGTTGGTCACTAGGTACCTCGGTCAAAGTGCGGCATTTAGATTTTCGGCCTAAGAAATGGGTCACGGGCTGGATCCCGTCCAAGAGGTGTGTGCCTCAAGGGGGGACACACAGAACAACCGGACCTCGGCCTTCAACCTTTCACGGGTATCTCCCTGCCTTACGATGATTGGAACACTTGACTTGGAGGATTTTCAGTTCCCTATTTGACAACCTCTACGTTTCGACAATGTGGGAACCAGATAAAGGGGAGTTATTTGTATGCCTATCCCCGAAATCCTACCTAGACTAAAAAAATTATTTTCGCACCTCCTGTGGAGGAAAACTTAGTGAGTTTTTAGAAATATTTTAGATGAAGTTGTTTTGTGAGGTTGGGGGTGCAAACCAACCTCGTTGATTAAAAATGGGAGTGGATAGTCCTATCCAGAAAAGATGGTGTATTTTCGGAATCCCTTTTTGGAGGAAACTTACTTAGACCTCCATGTTTCAAGAAGAAGCTATGTGAGTGACAAGTGACTTTTGTGTGTGAGTGAAAGTGTGCCAATTTTTAGTGAATTAGATGTCACCTTGTTGCATGTGGACTTCGCTTGGTCCTTACAAGAGTTTGATTACCTAATTAACTAAATGCCTTTGGTACAACCTTGCGTAATTCAAAAGCCCTAGGAAGTTAGCATGTGGAAATGTGGGTCCGTTACTATCCTTTAACTCCCTATGGTGATGTAATCTAAGAAAAGCTTGAAACTATCCTAGATTGAACATGTGGGCATGTATGGGCCCGTTACAAACCTTTAAACTTCCCTACTGTTTTGATCTAAGAAAGCAAAATTTCAAACACTATCCTATCTTTGTAGCATGTGGGCATGTATGGGCCCGTTACAATATTAAGATATGTTTGAACAAGAAAACTAAGAGGGGTCCCAAAAAGGGTCGTTGTCATCTCCTAAAGGTTTTAAACTTTGTTAAGGGAGATGAAATTGTTTCACAATCTTTTTCTGATTCTCAAGGTTGCTTGAATGCGCGAGAGAAGAGCATACTAAGCGATTGTAATTCAAATTCTAGTCCCAATGTAAGTTTAGATGTGATTAAAATTGATGTTCACCTTAGATTGTAAGTCAAAACAAGCCATCCATGTGGCAAAAATAAAAAATAAATAAATAAATAAGGGAAATTGATTTTTATCCTCCTAAGTGCCTATGTGTGCTTGACTAACCCCTTTATATGATGAGGGGACTAAGTGTGTTGCAGTGTTTAGAGCATGCTTAACATCATTTTTAAGAAGGCAAATGGCCTTCCCCACATCCCAACAACTTACAATGTGAAATTTAACTTAGATGCGCGGCCCCTAGTGAAGATAGAGGCGCACAGAGCACAGGCGTACGAACAAAGATAGGTCCGAAAGCGCATGCGCACAGAGAAAGGTTGTCACTTAAGCGCATGCGCACACGATGCGTGTCTGTGGGGTATAATACCCGCGCACCTGTGACAAATGGCCGAGAAAGAAAAATCTGGATGGATTTCTCTTGATTCTCCTTTGAATTGGATGGTTGGCAGGTCGGCCTAGGCCGGTTAGTGCACCTGCAGGCTAAACAAACTAAAAGAAGAGCAAAATAAACCCAAATGAGGGAGGAATTTGATACCTATCCCCAGTGGAGTCGCCAATCTGTTGCACCTTCTTCGTTACCTTGGTGAGAAAATAAGAGGTGCTTGCATGCCCAGTTGGGTCTTGCTGAGCAGGACAGCTGTAGAGGAAAGAGTTAGAGAAAGAAAAACAAAACTATAAGCAAGAATTAAACTAATGCAAACTAAAATCATAAGCATAGGGACATAGAGATAACAAAGACAAAAAGACCCATGTCACCAATGTTTTTAGGTTGATCTATTGATGAAATCAAAGCACCAAGAATAAAGGGGACTATGAGTCCCTTCTTCCTCCAAGGGAAGGCTCTTGGACCCTCACAAGCTTGCTCTCCTTACAACAAAGAAAATGAAAATAGTGGTGAAAGAACTCTTTGCAAATCCACTCAATGGAGAGGTGGATTGCTCAATGAAATGGTGCCAAAGTGCTCTTGTCAAGGATGGAGTCCTTAAAACAATATAGGTAGCATAACATTACTTGAAATTCCTTGAGAAAATGAGGTGCATTCATGGCTTTTTATAGCATTGCATTGGGTTATTGTGTAACTCCTTTGTAGTGTGAAAAGAGGCCATTTAGGGCATTATTAGGTCTTTGACCAGCCCACCATTCGGATCCAGCCCGGATTTGGAGGTCAAATCGGATTGGGAGCTGAACCAGAAGTGGTTGGGAGGCCGACCACATTCATAAATGCGTCGTTTAGCAGGTGCGCGGATTTTTACGCTAACAGTCGTGCATCGTGCGCCTGTGCGCGCTTTATACGTCCCTGTTCCGCGCATGTGCGCGCGCGCCCAAAGTGTGCAAAGCGCTCTTCAATTTTTCACTATTTTTTATAGTTTTTTACCTTTTTGAATGCTGTGGTATTAATTCAAGTCCATGAATGACTTCATTACTGTTTTGACGATGTTGAGTTCTTGTAACCATGTGCGGATGAAATTTCAATGATAACAATTAGTTCGGACCTCCATAGCGATAAAATCCCACCAGATGGATGTTGAGACCCCAGTCGAGGGCAAAGATAGATCAAAGGTTTGCACCAGAGAGAGATGAGGAAATTCCACTAGAGACAGCCTGGCAGGCCTGGACCCGGGGGGGTATTTCCCTTCTCACTATGATGTAGGCCTTGAAAGGCCCATGACATCACCCATGTGACCCATGACGTCACCCAACATTTTGGACACTTTGGAGGCAATTGTGTGCCAAGTGGCACATGTGGTTTGATCAAGAGGCCTTAGGAGGCCTAACGTTTTTCTCCTGGAGGCCAACATTTCCCTAAAAAAGGCATAACGTCACCCTAAAAGGGCATGACGTCACCTTTTCTACTTGATTTAGTTTTTTTTTATGTCATTTAATGTAAAAACTGGATATTACATGTAAACTGGCCATGTCGGCCTTTTTGAACTAATTTTGGTCATTGAAACTATATAAATAAGGGTATTTTCCCTTGTATTTTTCATCATCTTTAACTCACACTTGGTGAGGTCTGAAATTTGCACCCTATTTGGGGTGACTTGACTGAAATTTAGTGCGCACTTGTTGAAGGAGGCTGATTATGGACTATTTTGGCAATTTTCTTGGTGGAAGTTTTCAACTAGGGTATTTGCTTGATGATTCTTGATGAATGTAAGTAATATTTCGGCAATTCTTCTTCATTGAATGGTTATAGTTATGTTTATCTTGCATTTACATTAATATTATGAAATTTCTATCTTAAAACCCTAGGAGGATAAGCACATGTTATTGTCCTTTCCTTAATAACTTTCACCTACTAGATTTTGCCAAGAAGCCGATTTTCTTGAAGCATTTGCTAAGGGCCTTGTCATTGCAACACACTAACACATTGTTTCTTCATATAAGCCATCATTACTTCATCCTTGATATAAAGGAGGAGGAAAACTACTAGGGCCTAGGGTTACCTACACCCTAGTAGCTATTTTCCCCCTATGGTTTGATAGTTGAAGCCTTGGGGTACCAACACTTCAACTATTGACATATCTTGTCTTTGGTTCTCTTACTATCATCTTTTCCTTCAATATTTTCTTCCACCTAAAAGACTAAATTTCACCCTAAAGGCACTAATCTAATACTTTCTATTGAGTGATTGATAAAAACCACCATAAAAAACCTATACCTTAAGCTCTCTACTAACCACTCCTAACATTAGAATAGCCTAATCTACTAATTGTGTTGTTGTTGTTACTAAATTAAGCTACAACCATATTTTTCCACACTAAAAGCATCTAAAACAAATTGAAAATTTTGATTAATGCACTTCCTTACTTGCTTATGACAAATGCTAGTATTTTGATGTTAATGATTGATTATTCTTGGTCATTTTGAAGCCATTTTAAGGCACTTGTTGTGAAGCTATTGTCTCATAAATATTGCTGCTACAAATTTCTGTTTGCTTCACCATTATATCATCCATTTTCTTTTATTTATAAAGTTTGTGGTTTTATGAAGTACTAACAGCACGTTGTACTTGAGAAAGATATATTTTCTTGTTTCTTTGTTTCGGGTAGGTACACCTTGATACTTCACTACTTCATCGCTTAAAACCATTGTACTTTGTGATCAGTGTGACTTGTGAGAGGGGAAATTTTAATAGACATATTAATATTTCCTTCTCAAACCCCTAGCTCACCGGGGACGTCTCCCCTGGGCCATCAACCCTAAATAGAAAGACGCATCCTATTGAGGTGACAGTGATAGGATAACCTCCAGTTACGCCAATTTTATTTCCATTAACATCTCCTTTGATGAAAGTAAAAATTGTGCGATAACAAGTTGTACTTGTTCCAATCATCCACATAGACTTCAAGAAACTTGTGAGTGAAGTCGATGAAAGTTTCAATCATTATCAGAGAGAACACCATTGGGGAATTCTTGAGCCCAAAAGGCATGGAATTATAGTTAAATGATCCCCACTCGGTAGTGAATGTAGTATTTCTCTTGTCTTCCTATGCAATTCTAACCCAGTGATACCCAAAAAAACCATCTCTAAAAGAATAAGCTTCATTCCTCACCACTTGATCAAGGACCTCATCATTGAAAGGAGTGGGAAAAGGGTCATGTACACATGCATCATTGAATCTCTTGTAATCCACAGAAACACGTATACCCTCAAGAACTTTCTTTCTCTGTATTATGATAGGACTGATCCACTTGGCCTCATCCATGGGGAAAATCAACCCAGCTGCTAACATTCTATCAATATCCTTCTCCACCTTCTCTTTGACTCTGGGATTCAAATGGTATGGCATGTGTTTGACCAGTTTGGATTTAGGATTTAGCTCTATCTTCATCTCCCCTAAGTCTCCCTTAATACCTTTAAATTATGAAAAAAAATTAGGGAACAAATCCTCATATTCCCACAACAGAGCTTGTATTTCTGTCATGGTCAGCTTGTCCCAATAATCACCTATAGATTTTATCTTAGGGTGCTCCTCACTCCCTATATTTTTTATTTTTCTCAATCTCAGAGGTTTGGAATAGGAACTGTTGACATCATCCTACATGGTGTCTTTAACAACTCTAGTCCCTTCATATTCTTTAAATATAAAATGCCTAAGGTCCTCTAGGTCATCGAGATATTCAGGGTATGTATCAACCTTACTACATGCCATAAGTATTTGTGTAGGGGATGGATGAAGGCTATGACAAATTAGGTATTCATGTTTAGGACAGGATAGAGGTGAATGTGTGGGCTTAAATTCATTAGTAAAAAGAAGTTTCTTAATTTGTTGCATCACGAAGGTGAGTTCAAGAGACTTACCCAAAAATGAGAAATCATGGCATAACTGGCATTGAAGTGCTTCCTAGCAAGCAGTTTGTCATCTTGTCTCTTCATGTATGTACCAAGCACTTGGAATGCGTCCCAATGACTGAATAAATTGATGTACCCAAAATTGAGAAGGAATTTGTGTAGCTTCCCATACCTTAATACAATGTGCAACATGCTCCTGTGGATCAGATGACCCATTGGTTGATTTGCGATGGAAGGATAAATCGATATTTTAGAGCGATTTTGATCATATCCCAAGAAGTCAAAGCTTTCTTATGCATGGCCCACCACCTAGTTGGAGATGATTTTAAGGCAATATCAAGTACTGAGATTCTTTGTTCTACTTCAACTTTTTCTTCCAAATCAACTAGAAAGATGCGTAAATCTGAATTTCCATCATAAAAGGGTGTTCTTTAATCTCTGTTCTGATCCACCTAGTTGCTTTGATAGTGGTGCAACATCTTGAAAATTTTATTATACCTTCCCTATTTCCAATTATCGAAGGTTTCCTTTGAACCTTCACTTGCAGACTGAATTCTCTACCATCTTGTTGATCCATCTATGGTAGGGTTAAAGGATTTTTCTCGTTTTCCTATAGTTAGAGTGTAGATTTGATCTAGAACATCCTATTCCATATTTTCCTCAGTTGGATCAGTATATCGAGGACCTTGATATGGGTTTATAGGTTGGGTTACTTTCATACCATTCGCTTCAAAGGTCATGATTTCCTTCTTGAGATCTATAACAACGTAATTCTCATATTCCGAGTCAATACCCAATAGAGCTAGGTACAGATCCTTCTCCTCCATTATTTCCATGACCTCAAAGTCTGCTATTTTTTTTATGCCAGCTAAGTCAACTTCAATGTTTTGCATCCTCCCAACAGGTTATATACAATACTCATTATCCATCTGCAACTAAATAGATGAATAGACAAGCTTGGTATTACCCATGGCTTCCCAAGTCTTCTTTGGTAGTATGCTGACATCAAACCCCAAATCTAACATAACATCACTAATTTCATAGATGTTGATGTGGGAATTTAGTCTAAATTCTCTTCCAGATCTTTTCTTTCTCCTATATATTCTACTTATCTTCCTCTCTGGAATATTAGAAGCAATCATCTCCTCTAGGATCCCTTCAGTCTCTAAAGTCCCCTTGAGCGTGTTCCACAACTTCTTAGTGACTTGTTCGTCATCCAAAATGTTGGAAAAGAGTTGGAACCATAAATCAATAATCTTTTGTGATTTTGTTGCAAGGTCCTTCTGTACAAGCGCATTTTCTACGACTCTTGATTGAATCTCAAATCTTGGTTCCATGACGATTGGCATTGCAGGATTAGAAATTTGTCGAAACATTTCTACTATGTTCTGGAAGAACTCCTTCTACCTTATGGGATCACACTGGGCATCCTCTGGTACTTCTTTCTAAATCTTAATTTGATTAGAATTTTCAATATCAACACCAATCCTTGTTCCTCCTCGAGTAATAATGCTAATATTGGGTTCATTTTTTGTAGTGATAGGTCGAGTCTTATAATTTATTAAATTGGCACCTCGTTGAATCGTGCGATCTTCCCATTTTGCAATCAATTCAAGGCAATCCTCAGTGGCATGGTTGTTGTTTCTGCAATGTTCACACCAAGTTCTTCAAGAAATAATATCATCTCTCGTGGGGTTCCCTTGTTCATCAAAATTGTAACAACGAATTGTCCCTCTTCTTCTAGTCTGTCCACCCTGAAATCCTCCCCCCGCCTCTGCTACCTCCTCCAAACCCTTGAGGAGCTTCATCAACCCTAAATGTAAATCGATTTAATCTATCCGCAAGAGCATCCAAAGCGTGACATTTCTTGGTAGTGTGAGTAGGTGACCCACAAAATTCAGAACATGGGTGTACTTTTGTAGGATTGGGGAGTGCCTAGGGGAGTGACCATGGCTTTGACATATTTCAAAATACTCTCAATATTGGCCTCCTTGATGATTTGGGAAGGCATGGTACTGAACAAGAACATGAAATGGTGTTGTAGAGGCACCTTGAGCGACCCCTCCTGATGGTCCTACTGGCTATTAGAAATGGGATAAATGAAGTTGGTTGTGAGTAATTTTTGTAGCTCCTCTTTCACTATGTCTTTCAATGTTGGGTTCATCTGGTGATGGGGTCGACGAATGGGTATGTCTCCTTCCTTAATATATATGTGATGTGTTAATAGGTCAAGATGGATGCCCTTCATGTCAGAGTAATCCCATGTGAAGGCATCATTATGCTTTTGCAAAACTTGAACCAGTCACTCCTTTTGTTGTTCAGTTAGTCCTTTATTGATTTTCAAGGTTTTATCTGGGATGATTTCTATTGCTTCTATAAGGGATCCTTGATATTTTTCCGGTGGGGATTCGTGTTTGATGGGTGAAATGCTTGTTGAGGCTAAATAAACTTGAGTTTCTTCTTGTATAACATGTTCGAGAATGTGTGTGTTTATCGAGGAAGAGGAAGAGACTATAAAATCATTGATTTCATAGTCCTCTATTTTATCTCTTATGGCTAAGTATTGATATATGGAGAGGACTTGATGGGCTTCTCCTTCTTCCTCACTCTATTCCCCATCAACCCAAAGTGTTGTTTCTAAGTCTATGTTGGGGTTTAGAGGGAGGGTAGAGGGTTAACTGTTTTGTGGATGTCCCATGAGAGATGGTCATATTTCCTTACCTACAATCGATGTAGGCATCGACAGTGGCTAGCCAAGGTCATCCTAGGATTAGAGGATACTCACTCAGAGAGGTTTTTGGTTGTAGTACTATGAAATCAGCAAGATATTCTCACAAATCCATAGATATCATTGCATCTTCTAATATTCCCTCTGATTTAATGGCTGATCTATAAGTGAGTTGAGGTACAGTGGAGGTTTCCCTAAGGCCTGTAAGACCTAAGACTTGCATGGTCTCATGTGTCATAACATTGATGTCATCCCCAAGGTTTATCAATGTGTTACTAATAAGTGTATTGTTGATTTTCACATTGACGACTGGACTGTCAAGGTCAAAATATTTATTTGCGAGCACTTCCCCCATCATTAGGTCTGACAGTTTTCCCATGACATGAAAGGTTTGGGGATCCCTTCATTTCCTACTGGGTTTTCTCAAACAAATATCTCATACTTCTTTTGAATAAATAGGTACATCCTTGATTTCTTGAAATAGTGTTATTTTGACACACACATTTTTTAGTTCTCATAGGAAATCAAACTCAGGCTGTGTAAAAGGTTTCTCTCAGTTTAGCCTTTCAGGATAGGGTGGGTCCTAAATTTCAAGGTGGGAATTCTCAGATTTTGAAGGTTCCTAAGATTCTTTTTGTTCTTATTATTCATTTGGGACTTCCTCATTTAAATATTCAATACTAATACAAGTTTTTTCCTTGGTTAGTGTTTTCTCGGATCGAAGGTGAATATCGCTATAGTCTAGGGAAGAGATGGAGTAAGTCGGGTAGGTTTCAAGTCTAGTGGCTTGCGCTGGTTGCCATGCACTCCCATTATTGGGTTTAAGGATGGGTTGTGCAGGTATTTTTGGTTGGGGAGGGGCAGATGTAGATGCTTTAATCTAGGGAGGAGGAAGGAGTTGCATGGGTGGTTGTGTCATAGGTGATTGATGTCCTCCTATAACAGGGTTTCTCCATCCTTGTTTCCATAATTTGTTTGGGGAAGGAGATACCCATTGTTGTGTTGGCATACCCCATGGTTGAGAAGAATATTGCATGGAAGGTTTAGTCCTATATGAATTGAAATATTGAGATTTATCTTGGATCATACCTTGAGGTTTATCCTACCAGGGTCACTTATGTGAGACATAGCATAATTGTTCTGGTTCCTTGACTTTCTAGTAGATGGATTTTAGTCCCGGTAAGGATGGAAAATTGTGAGTTGTGTCGTCCTTGTTGCATATTCCACAAACTTGGATCTGATCTAGTGGACATTCCTTCTATGGGTTCTTTGTTATACATTTTGGGTAAAAGATAGCCAAAGTTTGTTCTATCTCCTCCTTCTTCTTCTTCATCTGAAGGGTGTCTAGTTGGGAGCTTAGGGAACTAAGTATATCGGTATTAAAGTCTTCTAACATGTTCCCAATGTATGCCCTCGTGAATCCACTTCTGGTAGCTTTTCCCATTCTTGCCAGTATTTCCCTTGGTACTTTACTTGTTTTTTATGTGCCTCTGGAGTACTTACGACAAAGTTCCAAGATAACATCGTATTCTAACTGAGAAACATCTCTCACACACATCCAGTTGAGGATTTCTATACAATCATCTTGGATTACTCTTAAAAATAAGACACGTTGGGTCTCAGAAGACAAATCCACTTGCTTTACCCTTTGCAAGTTGTAGGTGAATCATTCAATGTAATCTTCAAGGCTCTCATCTTCATGATGCGTCATATTGAAGACTTCCTCTCTTCTTTCTTTATATTTGCAGTAGTCTTGGTATTTGTCTAAAAATTTCCTCATCATTTGATCCCATGAGCAGATGTTGTCTTTTCCAAGACCCATAAACCATCGTAGTGCAATGCTCTTAATCATGGCGGGAAAAAGTTTCAGTTTCTAGGAATTCGTCACATAACCGTAGCTTCTACAAAGTACGTCAAACTCAAAGAGGAAGGTATAATGATATTCCTTAGATAATCCATGGAAGTTTGGAAGGGTTGAATGAGGGATGGTCTTCATCTTGGTCTCCTAATCAGTTTCTTTGATTGGGAACCCGAAAGTAGAGGGATCCTCCTTAACAATGTCATGTGTTATTTATCTCTAAGGGTTTTCCTTCATTTCTAAAGGTGCCTCAGGAAAGAGGAACTCTCTGGGATGATATTGTCCATTGATATGTTATTATGAAATCCAAACCTCACTGTGCAGAGATCCTTGTACGATATTTGATTCCTAAGGAGAGGCTTCTTGTTTCTTTCTGACAAGAAATCCTATTGTAGATGATAATTAATTTGGCTAATTGAGCTCCTTTCCCTCTTGTGATTGACCTGCACTGCTATTTTTTGGGGAGTTTTTGGAAGAGATAATAAATATACCTTGCTAATATCTAACTTTGGGCATATAAAATATTATAAAAAACATTCTACAAATTGTCGAAAATAAATCATAACAATTAATCTACTATAATGAAGAAAATCCTATGACTAAACAACAACTATATTCTTTTCACAGTTCCTTAACAACGACGCCAAAAATGATGGACTTTTCAATTACTTTCTAATTAATTAGAAAGAAACCAAAAAGGGTACATTTAATTATCAATCCGAGGTCGTATCTTACTTACGAAATGTCATGCACTATATATGCAAGTTGTAGTGTTATTTTGATAATGGGTTGTATACTTTGAATGTCACAAATCAAGGGTTCAAGATTGTCACACACCCACTATGACAACCTAGATTTTTCATCTTTTTCTTCGAGGGAAAGAATCCCTAAGACTTCTATGGGGCCTAGCCCAGACCCTCCCTTCCCTTATCCTCCTCCAAACGACCACAACCTGGACTTAGCACAAGCGCCTTTCGCAACTCATGAGTTGGGATTCAAGACTCTCGACTCCCCTTTCTCCAAACGCTGATACTCAAGATATGATACGGGTATGGCTCCTTCCTCACTAGCACCTACTACATGTAACCATAGGCTAGGCAAAACACTAGCACCACTCGTAACTTCACTAGTTGAGGCATTGAGCCTTCATGCTCCTCCTTTGTGAAATCCTGAAATGTGAGAGGTCAACATTACGTGGACTCTGCCAAAGCGACGCGCTCATGCCACTTGTCTCCTCTGATGTAGTCTTCTCACGAGTTGTGCTGCTGCCGCCTGTCACAGGAGACCTCGGATATTGGCGTTTTGCGGCCTTAGCGATCAGGGTGTAACTTCTTCATCCTGCGAAAGCCCGAGCCATGATAAGTCAACAATGGGTTGACTCTTTCCTAGGTGACAAGTGTCCACCACCAGTCACCCGCTTCCTAGGCTAAATACTAGTGCTACTTACATCTCATGAATTCACGAGTTGGAGTAGTGAGCCCTCGTGCTCCTCCTTCGCGAATTCTCGAGATACGATAAGTCAACAATGGGTTGACTCTTTCCCAGGAGACATGTGTCCATCACCCATCACCCGCTCCCACCTTTCTCTGGGCACTTGTTGTTACGCCACCTATCAACCACACGGTCCCCCCTTACGGATGGGCCACGTGTTTGCACGAGCCCTCGGTGCTAGGCACTTCATGACTTCTACAGCCAAAAAGAAACTCTCTCAAGTTTTGAAACCCCGATAGGCGATAACCATGAAAGTTCTGATCCTACGGTTCTCCCGTGGCCTGGATCTAATGGTCATGATCACATCACGATCTCACGAATCTTGATTTCATGCAGTCCTACCCTTGACCACTCAAAGTCGTGAGTCAACGAAATGCTACTCTCCTGCCTATACAAAGGCTAAGATCGACGGTCAATAGGGCTCCATCAGATCCTTAGATCTATGGTCTTGGATCCCATCGCTACTTGCGAAGGCCGAAAGGGTCGAGGTGTTAACACCTACAGTCCTTCTCTAGATCCATCGGTCTCGACAGATCTAGGGTATTCCCAAAATGATTCTGGCCATTCGTCAACCAAATGATAGGGTATTCTCTCTTTCTATAATTGGGCTCCTTATCCCTTCTGAGCTTGAATCACAAAATTCAACTTCTCAGGGCTTCAAACTCCCACGACTCAGAGACCTTAGAGAGATACCCTTCTGGCCCTAGACTTAACCATTTGTACAGAAACCATCTATGACATATAAGCATACACATGCATCCATTATTTCCAGTTTAAAACACCAAGAAATCATTATACACAGAAGTTCTTATGGGAATATAAACATAAGCATGCATTCATGATATTTAGTTCGAAATACAAGGTAGAAAACACTTATCAAATCTACCAGGCGTGATGCAACTGCTGAGAGGTGTGCTTCTTTCCACCTAACTGTAGGCTCAGTGACTCCAAATGGATTTACCACTAGCCACCCCCGAGCTAGACCACGATGCTTTGAGGTTCAATTTCCTACTTCCATCTCAACGAAAATCAAGGAAGAAGGATACTCTCCTTCTCCTGATATAGGAAAATAATCCAAGACAAAGGTTAATCTCCTTCTCCTTCTATTTAGAACTCCCTGCGTTTCCAGGGTTTTCTCCAATTCTCTTCTTTGATCCCCGCCACGCCCGCTCTTCTCCCCTCCCTTGCCCATTTTTCTACAAGGTTGCGTGTGGCGTGAATTTATCCATCCATGGTCAGGTATGAGGGCTATTACGGATGGGAGGTTCACCCCCATCCCCTCATTAACTCTTGAGGAGCCTCCCCACCTACCAATCTGACGAGAAATCCATTCTAGGATCAGAGAGCTACTTTGGTTTTTGAGCAAGTATAAACCAGTACGGTACTGGCTCGATGGAAGTTAACGCAACCATTCCAGGTCCCTTCCACCACCTCTCATTAGCCATCATGGTCTCTTTTAGCACATCCCCCTCCCAGTAGTCATGCAACACCTATTCATAACATAATTTACATTTATTGGCCTTTTATGCAAAGGTCCATCAAATCAAACATTCACATCTTTGAGTTTGCCATAGTTCTTGGCCAACATAGTTATTTTTACAAACTGGGGGAAACAAGGTGTTACAATTCCCTTCCCCTTAAAGGAACATCATCCTCGATGTTCTATCAATCAATATGATGTGTATGTACAGAAGTAAACAAAATCGGATATGCTTGTTTCATGGCATCTTCAATTTCCCACATAGCCTCATATAGGCCAAAATGTTTCCACTGCACCTTGACCTGTGCAATGGTTTAGTTCCTGAGTGGGGTTTCCTTTCTATCCAGTATGCATTGAGGTTCTGGCATGAATTCTCCCTCCGGTTCCACCTGGATCATAGACTAGTCAATTATATGATTAGAATCATGTACATATTTCTTCAATAATGAAACATGGAAAACATTATGTTCTTTTGTTGTGGGAGGAAGTGCTAGCCTATAGGATACAGGTCCCACTCTATCTAGAACTTCAAAGGGTCCAAAATACCAAGGTTCCAACTTGGCACAAGCTCCCATCCTCGGGGAACTCTTCCTGGGCCTAACTCTGAGATATACATGGTCTCCCATCTTGAATTCTCTTGGAGTTCTCTTTCGGTCGGTGTAACTTTTATGTTTGTTCTGAGCGACCTTTAGGTTTTGTTTTATCTGAATCACTTGTTGTTCCATTTCTTTCAGCATGTTGGGTTCAATAGTAATTATGTTTACGGGATTACTCCAACTGACTGGAGTGTTGCACGGTCTACCATAGAGGACTTGGAAAGGACTCGTCTTCATGGATTCTTGGTAGTCGTTGTTGTAAGTGAATTCCACCAGTGGCAGGTAATCTTTCCACTTCTTGGGTTGATGCATTACATGCATTCTTAGCATGTATTCTAATATTTGGTTCACTCTTTCCATCTATCCATCGGTTTGAGGATGATAGGTTGTGATAAACAATAATTTGGTCTCTAGACCAGCCATCAAGGATTTCCAAAAGTTGGAAGTAAATTTCGTGTCTCTGTCGGACATGATCTTTTTAGGCATACCATGTAGTCTGAATATCTTCTTCATGAATATGCTGGCGATATCTATTTCCTTGCAAGTCAATTTGATGGGGATAAAATGGGCGGAATTGCTCAATTTATCCACCACCACCATGATGGTGTCATTCTGCCTGGTCGAGGTTGGTAATCCGGTGATGAAATCCATGGAAATGGTTTCCCATTTCCATTCCGGGATTGGTAGAGGTTGTAATAATCCTGCTGGGTGTCGGTGTTCTGCTTTAACCTGTTGGCATTCTAGGCACCTAGATAAATAGTTAGCTATGTCCTTCTTTAACCCAGGCCAATAGAATTGTTTCCTAGTGGTCGTTATCATCTTCTGATATCCCAGGTGACCATTATATGGTCTTTTATGTAGTTCATCCATTATGAACCTCTTCAAGTCATCACAATATGGAATATACAATCTGTTTCTGTAAGTTAGCAGACCTCCATCTATCATCTGGTAGCCTTCATACTTTATCCCTATGGGTTCTTGCTCCAGGTACAAGGTAATGGTCTGGAAGAATGTGTTCATTTCTTGTGCATTCCTGACTCTTTCTTTGACATTCGTCTCGCAAGTGCTCACTGTTGTCAGGTGAATATTTTTCATACTTCTGCTAAGGGCATCGACCACCTTATTTTCCTTTCCTTTAACATGTTTGATTTCAAAATCGAACTCACTAAGGAGGGCCATCCACCTATCTTGTCTGGAATTGAGCTTTGGTTGGTCAAACAGATATCGCAATCCAAAGTGGTTTGTCATAAATACAAATTTCCTTCCCAATCTCCACATTTTTAAAGCGTGCACTATGGCAGCCAGCTCTAGATCATGGGTAACATAGTTGACTTCGTGCTCATTCAATTTTTCGGATTCATAGCAGACTACACTTCCTCCTTTCATAAGGACTCCTTCGAGCCCTTCCTTACAGGCATCTGTGCACACGAGGAAGTTGTTTTTGGGATTAGCGATCTTCAGCACGGGTGCATGGGTCAGTAGATGTTTTAGGGATTGAAATCTTTCTTCACATTCTTCTGTCCACATGAATTTATCTCCCTTCTTCTGGAGGGCAGTGATTGGACAACCAATCTTGGAGAATCCTTTTATAAATCTCCTATTGTACCCTTCTAAGCCCATAAAGGATCTATTATCTGAAATGTCATTTGGGGTAGGCCATTCCATGATAGACCTGATATTTTCAGGGTCTACTGCTACTCCTTCTTCAGATATGACATGGACCAAGTAATGTATTTGCTTCTGGAAAAAGTCACACTTGCTAAATTTAGCATAGAGCTGATGTTCTCTTAGCACTTGAAGCACAAGTCTAAGATGTTCTTCATGTTCCTCTCTATTCTTGGATTAAATTAATATATCGTCAATAAAAACCAGTACAAATTTGTCTAGGAATTTGTTGAGCACATTTTTCATCAAGCACATAAAAGTGGCAGGGGCATTGGTTAATCCAAATGGTACTACCACAAACTCATAGTGACCATATCTCGTCCTGAAGGTAGTTTTGTGGATGTCTTCACCCTTGATTTGGACTTGATGGTATCCATATCTCAAGTCAATCTTTGAGAAGATGGAATCACCTCCCAATTGATTGAACAGGCCATCGATCGTGGGTAAGGGGTACTTGTTCTGTATGGTTACCTTCTTTAGTTGTCTATAATCTATGCGTAGTCGGAGGGTACCATCTTTCTTCTTTACAAACAGAACTGGTGCTCCCCATGGAGACATGCTGGGATGGATATAGCCTTTGTCCATCATTTCTTTCAGTTGTAATTTAAGCTCAACTAGCTCAAGTGTGCTCATCCTATAGGGTGTCCTAGACACTAGCACCGCTCCCGGTGTTAGTTCTATCGAGCAGTCAATGTCCCTTCTTGGAGGTAGACCCGAGACCTCTTCCAGAAATACATCTCTATACTCTCTTAGTGTGGGGTGGTCTTCGAGGCTTGGTTTGTCATCTTCAACTGATTCCAACATCTGTATCCCATAAAGTGGACATCCCTTTCTACAATACTTTCTCATTTGAAGGGTTGATATTCATCTCACCGAGACAGGTTTTTGGATCCCTCAAAGGGTTATCCTTCTTCCTTCTCCACCTACACATTCTAAGGTTTTATGGTAACAGTCCAGTCTGGCTTTATATGTGGCTAGCCAGTCCATACCAATCAACAAGTCATATGATCCTAGGGGTAATATGTTAAGGGTTGCTTGGGTGGGGAATTCACCCATAGTGAATTGGCAAGCTGGTATGACTTCCGCTACCTTTCTTTTGGTTCTAGTGGCTAACTGTACCAACCATGGCTTGGTTTGTTTATGTGGCAGTAATTTACACTTATCAACATCCTTAGGGGCTATATAACTCAAATTTGAACCAGGGTCAATTAGAATAGACACTAGATGGTTGGTGATCATACCTTCCATCTCCACCACTGAATCTTGGTGGTCAGCTTGTTTATTATCCAAGGCTGCATAAATTTGTGGCACACTCTTGGCTACGTCATTGATGGTGGTAGCTTCTTGAACGTTGTAAATTCTCCGATTGTTCTGTTGTCAGTGCGGGGAGTCCCTCAGTAGATGTTCTTCTCCACAACCCCAACATTTCAAGGATTCTCTCTTTGGGTTATCAATCTTTCCTGGGGTAGATCCAGAAGGTTTATTCCCGCTCTGGGAGGGGAAATTCTGTTGATGTACACTTCGGGTTGGGAATCTCATCCTTGAGTCCTTTTTATAGTTTTTAAATCTTGGGGATTTAAACACCTTTTTTTGGAATCCCAAACAATTCTTTTGCTTCCAGCTTTCATGAGGTTCTATCCGATGCCCAAGATTTTCATAACAATATCTTGCCTTTTGGATAGTGTCTTCTAGGGTCTTTGGCTTGTCAAACTCAATCCTGTTCTGATAGTCCTTAGGTAGTCCACTGATGAATCATTGCACCTTTGCCTTTTCTTCTTTTATATAGGGTACGTACCTCAGCAACTCGAGGAATCTGCTGACATATTCCTCTATCGTGAGTTGCCCCAATTTGAGTTCATAGAATTCTTTAGTCTTCTCGTCGAAATACTTTTCCAACAGATACTTCTTTCTGAAGTATTTCTCAAACCGTTCCCAAGATAGGTCCTCTTTGTGAATCCCTTTTACATTATTAAGGTCTTCCCACCAAATGGAATCCTTTCCATTCAAGTTAAAAGTGGCTACTCAGGCCTTCAAGTTTTTTGAGAAGTCATGGACTCTAAAATACTTCTTTAGTCCAAGCAGCCAGGCTTTCACTTCCTCCCTGTTCTTTATTTCATCGTCGAAAGAGGGTGGTTTGGCCTTCCTGAATTCTTCGAGATTATGAATTTTGGGATACTTTCGCTTCTTCCATTTTCTTCGGGAATAAGAACTAGTCCTGCTACTAGAAGATCCCTCTAAGTCGCTAGTATCCTTTCCAGAGGACTCATCCGACTCTTGTCCCTTATCTCTGGGGTGGAACTTTCTCAACGTTCTCTTCCCAGTGTGGCCACTTAAAAGATCATGTTTCCATATCTCAGGTGGACTTCGAATTTTCTTTGTCTGTCATTGGTCCACGTGACTGGTGTCAAGTCCATGCTGCAATTGTCTTTGTATGTCGGATAAACTCTGTAGCAAGACTGCATTAATTTTTGTTTGCTTCTCTTTCTCTTTGATCAACCTATCATTGTCGGCCTTGCAGCTCTGTAGTTCGGCCATGAGACTCCTCACAGTCTCAGCTAGATCTAGAGGGGTCTCTACCGCTCTCCTTTCGTCAGACTCTTCGTCTCTATTGTGGGATCCATCCCCCACTTTGTGGTGCGTCACCATTTTGTGCGTCTCCAGTTCCCCACGGTTGATCGTCCTCTTGTGTGCAGGAAAAACACTTGTTGTTAGTCACTATTTATATTCATTTATAACCAGCGCATAATTCATATTTTTCAAATTCATACACACAATAGGAATTTTTATTCTTAACTTCAAATTTTGATAAAGGGGGTTAAGGTAGAGGGTTACTCCTTTTAGGAGTACTCGAAATGGAGTTTCTATGCAACTCGTTCATGAGCCCAAGTAGGCCAAGTGTTGTAACCATGCTCTGATACCAATTTGTCGCACACCCACTACGACAACCTAGATTTTTCATCTTTTTCTTCGAGGGACAGAATCCCTGAGACTTCTATGGGGCCTAGCATAGACCTTCCCTTCCCTTATCCTCCTCCAAACGACCACAACCTGGCCTTAGTGCAAGCGCCTTTCACAACTCGCGAGTTGGGAGTCAAGAATCTCGACTCCCCTTTCTCCAAACGCCGATACCCAAGATACGATACGGGTATGGCTCCTTCCTCACTAGCACCTGCTACATTTAACCATAGGCTAGGCCAAAAACTAGCACCACTCGCAACTTCTCTAGTTGAGGTGTTGAGCCCTCATGCTCCTCCTTTGCGAAATCCCAAAACGCGAGAGGTCAACATTACGTGGACTCTACCAAAGCGACGCGCTCACACCACTTGTCTCCTCCACTGTACTCTACTCATGAGCTGTGTCATTGCCACCTATCACACGAGACCTCAGCTCTCGGTGTTTTGTGGCCTTAGCGATCAGGGTGCAACTTCTTCATCCTATGAAACCCTGAGCCACGATAAGTCAACAATGGGTTGACTCTTTCCCAGGTGACAAGTGTCCACCATCGGTCACCCGCTTCCTAGGCTAAATACTAATGCTACTCGCATCTCATGACTTCGCGAGTTGGAGTGTTGAGCCCTTTTGCTCCTCCTTCATGAATTTCCAAGATAGGATAAGTCAACA
>ML783268.1:308954-333304 GCA_009831015.1 Picea engelmannii | reverse complement strand
GAAGGGAGAGTAGAGAGATATAAAGAGAGAAATGGGGGGAGAGTAGAGGAGAGAGATAAAGAGGTGGTAGATGTAGGAGAGAAAGAGAGGAGACATAGTGGGAAGGAGGGGGAGATATAGAGGTAGGAGGGGGGTAGAGAGAGAATGTGTGAGTGTGATATGGGAGGAAGAGAAAGAAAGAGAGGGGGTTGGACAATGACGGGGTGGAGAGACAGTGAGACTGATTGTGAGTGGAGAGATAGTGACAGGGAGGGGCAAAGAGAGAGGGAGGGAGGATGGGATGGAGAGAGAATGATACTGATTGTGAGAGGAAGAGTGGAGATAGAGGCAAGGGGGGGTAGAGAAATATAAATATCTTAATGGGGGCTATAAAGTGTGTGTAAGAGAATGTGGGAGGAAGAGAGAGGTAGAAAAACAGAGGAGGTAGAGAGAGGTAGACAAAGGATGGAGGTAGAGAGTGAGTGTGTTAAAGTGTGGGAGGGAGAAAGAGGAAGGCATAGAGGGGAGATAGAAAATGTGTGTGTGAGAGTGTAGGAGGGAGACAAAGGAAGACATAGAGGGGGGATAGAAAGTGTGTGTGCTAGAGTGTGGGAGCGAGAGAGAGGAAGAAAAAGAGGGGAGGTAAAGAGTGAGTGTGTTAAAGTGTGGGAGGGATAGAGAGAAAGACATAGAGGGGGGATAGAAAATGTGTGTGAGAGAGTTTGGGAGGGAGACTAAGGAAGACATAGAGGGGGGATAGAAAGTGTTTGTGCGAGAGTATTTGAGGGAGAGAGTGGAAGACAAAGAGGGGAGGTAGAGAGTGAGTGTGTTAGAGTGTGGGAGGGAGAGAGAGGAAGACATATAGGGGGGGTAGAAAGTGTGTGTGTGAGGGAGAGAGAGTAATGCATAGTAAGTCAATAGAGAGTGTGTGAGAGTGTGATAAGGAGAGAGAGTAAGGCATAGTAAGGCAATAGAGAGTGTGTGAGAGTGTGAGAGGGAGAGAGAGTAAGGCATATTAAGGCAATAGAGAGTGTGTGAGAGTGTGAGAGGGACAGAGAGGAAAATAGAGAGGGGGGTAGAGAGAGAGGTAAATGTAGGAGAGATAAAGGAGAGATAGTGGCACAGGGGGAGAGAGAGAGAGAGTGCATGCGAGTGTGAGAGGGGGAGAGAGAAAGACAAAGAGGAGTGGTAGAGACAAAGTGTGAGAGGGATGAGAGGGAGAAAAAGAGGGGGGTAGAGAGAGGGGTAGTGAGAGGAAGGGAAGTAGAGAGGGTGTTGGCATAGGGGCAGGCCTAGGGTTCAACACTTACAACAACGCACCAACAAAACCCTAATAACATATCAGCGCAGTATTCACACAGATCCAATAGATCTAAGCACTAAGCATACCAACATAGATCAGATCCAGTATTCATTCATATTATTCATCACTAAGATATCAAATTAGATTCTTCTAAGCATATATCAGTGCACTAAGCATTTAACCACATAAACAAGAGAACAACCATAAAGTACAAAGCAACCACAACACAAGATATGCGTGGTTCACCCCCACCCTGGGGCTACGTCCACCAACTCTTCTTCTTTATTTCTTTTTTTCAATCTTCTACATGCACAGAGCCATGATATCTTACTCCGCAGAGGATAGGAGATCTATGCACACTCTACTAGATCCCCCTTCCCTGAGTTACATCACAAATCCTATTCACAGTCTCTTACAATCACTTTCACTTAGCCTTGCCAATCTCACATAGTATGCACAAAGAAATTACAATCATCGCTTGCACTTAGCATAGCACCAAAAACCTCTCTCTGACTCTTTCTTACATCGCTTAGACTTCTATTTATACATTACAAAGAGGGCCTAAACACTGGTAAACCCAGGGGCCAATATCCCCATACCCGTTACATAAGCCCAGAAACCAAAAATCCCTAAAAAGGGGTTGAGATCCTGCGATCTCTGCTTCGAATTGTGCTTCACCTTCGACAGCCTGTCGAAGTCCCAAAAATAGGTCAAACATGATCAAGGATCCTCAAAACTTGGTCAAGGTCCAACAGGCCCCCAACACTCACCTGTGATTCATCCCAAGTAACTCTGGTCTGGGTATCTCTACTTCAAAAGCCTCGAGCTTGGCTCGAGCTACTTCAACCTGTTGTTGTGCCATGGCCTCCTTCTCGGCAAACTCTTGGATAGCTACTTCATTGACAGGTCCTTCTAAGCGTTATTCAGCTGTAGTGACGACTTGCTCCAGTTCTTCTCCTTGGCCTTCAATATCTGTGAATAGTTGGCAAGCCTCAACCTATATTGGTTGGAGCCTCTGAGTCACTTCCATGACTTTTCTCTGAATGGTGTGGACTTGTTGAGTAGTGCATTGTTCTTGGGATCACTTCATCCTCTCAATGGCTGACAAGGGCTTCAACTATGCCTATATTGTTTCTTCTTTCTTCTTTTTTCCTCCTGGAGTTGTGACTCCAGTGCATTAAATTCAGGATCCTCAGTGAGTCACTCATAAGTCTGGGCACTGCAATCACTTAGATATTTAAATTCCATGACAAGGGCCTTGATTCTCTCAACTGCGCTTCGAGCAGTTGATTCTCTTTGATCTCGCACATCCTCCAAAGTGTTGGGCACTATTCGGATCTCTAAGTTTGATATTCTTTGTTGAAGTTGTTGGATAGCTTCCGCGAGTTGCGCTACTTGATGTTCCACTCGGTCTTCTGCCTTTGGTTCTAAGCCCGTCACAAAGTGAAGTGCTCTGTCGACTGCTTCTTTGACTCCCAGTTTTTCTGCAAGCAACTTATCTTTTTCTTGCTTGATCTATGCCCTCTCTTCTTTAAACTTGGTTTGAAGGTCATCCTTCTCCTTTTGTGCAACCTGACGTTTCTCTACCATTTCTTCTTAGGCTTGTTTCAGGGCTGTTGTGGCCTAGTATTTCTCATCTTGCACTTGATGAAGGTGAGCTTCAGTTGCATCATCTAGTCTACAGAGTTGGGCAGGCTCATCTCCCAACTCTGGTTCTTCTGATGGTGGGGGCGTAGTGGATACTGCACGGATAGACTGGAGGGCCTCCTGTACACCTCTGAGTTCAACCTCGGTTTTTTCGTACATCTCCTCCTGCTTAGCTTCATGTTTCTGCAAGATGTCTTACGAGGCATCTGATATAGCTACGATGATGAAGTCAAAGTCATCTACAGTGAGCACAGTCTGCATCTTAGTCAAGGTGGCTTTGGATTTCTTTCGGGAAGTAGGTTTCATGGAGAAACCTTCCTTTTCTTCAAGGGACCAGCCTCATCAACAAGATCCCTAGGCGGTGTTACTTCACCCTGCTTCTATTGATCTTCTTTTTCATTGGTATCTTCCTGATCTACTTCATCATCACCTCCTCGGCCAAGTCATACTGAAGCAGTTTCTTCCAATGCCCTGATCAAGTTTTGAAATTCTTCGCTCTTCTTCCTTATGTTGGGTCCAGGAGTATCCTTTGCTTCATGAGTGGTCTTAGGGATGCCGATTAGTTCAGGGTTTGACACTTTTGTGGGGTCAGCAGGGATGAGGAGCTCTCCAGACCAGTCCTTGGTTATCTCTTCGAGGTCCTCCTCTGTGAGCTTGTAGTATGATTGAAGCTCATCTTTATGCTCATTTACGTGCACGGTGAAATAAATGAAGTGTTGATCTACGTGGAACTTCATGAGAGGTCTGAACCAATGTAGGTTGTTCGGCGTCATGCGAGGGATATCTCTGATATCCCTCTTCAACTGGAGATAGTAAGTGTGGAATACTGTGTTTGACTGCCACTGTTTTCCCATATCGCTCGAGTACCAAAGTGTGGTGAAATTTGCAGCAAGTGGCTCAAATGGCTCAATGTCTGGGAAGGTCGCACCTTTCGGCATTTCCCAAGTAGTAAATGCGATGAGGATCAAGATCCAGCTAAAGTGGAACTCAGAGCCCTGATCCTGAGCTTCACGACAGTCTAATTCTAGCTGGTTGACCAAGTACTTCACCCAGTTCATCTGAAGTCCTTCTACACATTTCCCAACGAGGTCAAAAATGAATCCTGTGACCTATGTAGGTATGTTCTTTCTCACGAGATTTCCTGCAATCAGCTGGCAAGCTAGGCGTACAATGCCATTCTAGATGGAGGCTACCTTGTAGCCTCACATCCCCTTTTCTACATCCCCATATGTGTATTTGATCCTCTGTGCCAATGCGCTACCTATAGCCTTCCCTGGGTAGAATTCCTATGGGTCGGGTCCCTTCACGCTCAATCTGGTGATCCTATGGATCACCGTCGGATCGACTGTGATGCGTCGATCTAACGGTTATAATGCCTTCAACGACTATATTTCTTCGTCATGGCGAAGTGTCATGTTGCGTTGTTCTGATATCCCGACAAAGTTCCAGTTTTGCAAACCTTCCTTCTACGAAATCTCTTCTGGAACATTCTGCAAGCTTTCTATCTTTACTCTCTTCTTACTAAGCTTTCTAGCCTTCTTCTTGGTGATGTTTGTCTCAGTATTCCTCTTTCCATTCTGAATCTTATCTTCTTTTGGCATAGTAACTTCGTGTTGTTGAGATTCTTTCATAGGGTTAGAGAGTAATACTTCTTCTCTATCTGGGGTAGGTGCTCTACTCATCTGTGAGTCTACTTGTGTTCTTTCAACTTCGACATTCAATTTTATGGTTCTAAATAGCTTCAATTTGTTCTCTTGTTCTTCAATCAAGTGTGTTATCCTCCTAGTCATGAAATATTTTAATTCTTGCTTCTTCTGCTCCAAGACTTCCTCTTCTTTCCTTCTGGCCTGATCCTTTTTAATCCAAGGTTTTCCTAGTAATATAGAAAATGGGGCATTGTTCTCAATAAATTTAACAACCTCAAAATCTTCCTCTGTCAAAGTTCCATGAGCACTCATAGATATCTGGGTGAGTCTTCCACATAGGGATATCATCTTTCCTCTAAATAATCCTATTCCTCCTAATGAAGGAATCATAGCAGGCTTTCCTAAAGTTTCCCAAGTTATTTATGTCATGATATTCACCTGTGTTTCCTCATACAGAACACAGTCAATGTTGAAGTCTCCTATTCTTGTTTCTATGCGTTCTTTTTCTTTGAAGATCTCTGATAAGTTGATATTTATGTGATCATTTAGGGTTACCTTCATTTGTAGCAAGACATTCTCTAATTTTTTCTGGGGTTCTGCAATGGTCTCAGTTTCTTGACTTTCCTCAGGGTTCTCTTGTCTCGTATTCATTCTTTCAATCTTAGCAATCATTCTAGGGAAATCTAAAACTTCATGATCCATAGCTTTGCAACAAAGAAAACTAAGTCTTCTACCAGGGCATTCCTTAGCAAGATGTCCCGGTCATCTGCAACTGTAACAAAGAGTTAATCCTCGCTTTATTTTGAATGATCCCCAGCCTTTCCTGTATTGCGCACTAGGATTGTAGTAGCTAACCTGCAAAAAAATATTTCTAGGATCCTGCATCCATTCGTTAGTCCAGACATTATTTCTATGCATAGGAATAACATATATTTCACTATTCTCATCAGATCTACTCATATCAAATCTTCTTTCTTCTAGTTGTGCCCTAGTTTTCAAGCTAGGACAAAATTTATCAAACATACCTAGATCCATATTTTTGAAAAAGAAAAAAATTCCACTTATCTTACCTTTTCAATCAAAACTTTTCATTGTTCTCTTCTTTTCAGATCTGACTTCTCTTCTTGGCACAAAGCTTCATAAGTTAAGTAGAATACTGCGCACTAGGGCAACATATCTACGCACAAAGATTTCTCTTTTCTATAGTTCCCAGCAATCACAGTTTCAGGTCCCAACAACGGAACCATTTGTTGGCACATGGGCAGACCCAGGGTTCAATGCTTACAACAATGCACCAAAAAAACCCTAATAACATATCAGTGCAGTATTCACACAGATCCAATAGATCTAAGAACTAAGCATACCAACATAGATCAGATCCAGTATTCATTCATATTATTCAGCACTAAGCTATCACATTAGATTATTCTAAGCATATATCAGTGCACTAAGCATTTAACCACATAAACAAGAGAACAACCATAAAGCACAAAGCAACCACAACATAGGATATATGTGGTTTACCCCCACCCTGGGGCTACGTCCACCAAATCTTATTCTTTATTTCTTTCTGTCAATATTCTACATGCACAGAGCCATAATATCTTAATCTGCAAAGGACAGGAGATCTGCGCGCACTCCGCTAGATCCGCCTTCCCTGAGTTACAACACAAATCCTCTTCACAGTCTCTTACAATCACTTGCACTTAACCTTGCCAATCTCACACAACATGCACAAAGAAATTACAATCATCGCTTGCACTTAGCATAGCACCAAAAACCTCTCTCCGTCTCTTTCTTACATCACTTAGACTTCTATTTATACATTACACAGAGGGCCTGAACATGGGTAAACCCATGGGCTGACAGCCACATACCCGTTACATAAGCCCAAAATCCAAAAATCCCTAAAAAGGGGCCGAGATCCCGCGATCTCCGCTTCGACTTGCGCTCTTCCTTCGACAGCCTGTCAAAGCCCCAAAAATAGGTCAAACATGACCAAGGATCCTCAAAACTTGGTCAAGGGCCAATAGAGGGATACATAGAAGGAGGGTAGCGAGAGAATGAGAGGAAGGGGAGGATACAGAGGGAGACAGAGAGGGGGAATAGAGAGAGAAAGAGGGGTAGAGAGAGTGAGACTGAGACTAGCAACGATGAGAGAGAAAAAGAGTGGAATAGAGGTGGAAGAGAGAGGGGAGTGAGGGACAAAGGGGCAGAGTGAGAGAGAGAGAGAGAGAGAGAGAGAGAGAGAGAGAGAGAGTGGAAGAGGGGGGGATAGAGAGGGAGTGGGTGTGATATTCTGAGGCATGTCAAGGTAAGGTCTAGCTCTAGGTATTTCCATGCCTTGCGATGTCTAAATCTTGCCATGTCTAGGTCTTACCATGTATAGCAGTGTGAGGGAGAGAGAGGGAGACAGACAAGGGGGGATAGAAAGGGATAGTGAGAGTGAGATAGATAGGGGGGTAGATGTAGGAGAGGGAGGAGAAATATAAAAAATGAAGGAAATGATTTTTAGGAGAGCGCACGTGTTCCTAGAGTGCGTACGCGCTCATGGAGTGAATGCGCACTCCTAGAGTGCATTCCCACTCCTAGAGTGTGTGCACTTGTATGAATTCAAATTTTTTGGGTGGGATTGACAAGGTGTATGTTGACTTGGTTGGATAGGATTTAGGTTCGGGATGACTAACCTAGTGGCTCGGTCTGCAAATTCATAAAAACCTCCATTTTTGTAAATACCCCTCTATATGTCTGTCTTTGATGCTATTTTTATATAGGATAAACAATTCAGTTGTTGACGAAATTCTAGACATAGATCGAATCGGCTATGCATATTTCAAATATATATATATATATATATATATAAATTATTATTGTTTACTATTTTTAATCTATTTTTGTCTTCACATGTATCAAAATCCTATAATACATACCTCTCTTATTTATGCTATAACTTTTTCACGGCTTAACCATTTCTCAAATGAGTTATATGCAGCACAAGAGGAGACTGATACCTACGATCTAAAAAAAAATGATCATTTTAAGACCCTTTTAGCCTGCACGAACAAAAGACATTGTAATTTCAGGCATATGTTGACTTTGATAATTTTAAAAATATATAAAATTAATATTAAAATTTCCAAAAAATACACAGAATAAGAAAAATGGGTTCTATGCAAGCATACAAGGGTTTGGAACTAAATTCCATCGTTAAGACACTGAATAGCTACATGAACGAAAACATATACCTTATATTTTGTTGGAAAAATAAGATACCATTGTTAGAAAAAATCAAATTTGACCTAGTTATTCACAATTTCTATGAATAAAAGTTGTATATTCAGAAAGATAATTCTATTTCCTACATTTCATCTTCTTACACCATATTCAAATGCATTGTAAAAGTACCTTGAATAATCCCTCCAAGTTAACATATTGTTGTTTCTCCAGGTTTGCATTTCCACTAGTGCGTCATGAGAGACCATCATTAGCTTGCACTCACCCAAATATTAACCGCACATGAATTGCAAGCATTGTTCTGGGAATCTAGAATTGCAACAAATTAGGAAAACAACTATAGAATGTGAATTATGTTATGAATATGGAGTTACAACAAATAAAAGAAAATGACTACATAATAAGATGAATAGAACTGAAATGATAATGCCTAATTCTAATGTTACATGAAGTACCTGATTAAGGAGGGGGGCCTACCCACTTAGAAAAGGAACTGAGCTACAGAACGAGAATCACACGAACATCAATACATCAACACACGAATGGAAGCAGGAATGAAAATTATATTACAAAAATATGGAGATTAAATAACATTAGAATGCGATTACTAGAATAAATCCCTCTCCCTCAACTCTGGGGAAGCTGAGGTTTTTATACAAGATTACTTATGTCTAAAATTATATAAAGCAATGGATGGATAGTTGTGATAATCCAACTGCTCATCCGGTTACATTGATTTTTTCAAACTTTAGTGAGAATCTACCATGTGCTAACTCAGTAGGGAAACCGATCTCTCTTTTAATCATCTATTTTCCTCATGTTTCCATCCTTCATGAAGATCATTTCCCAACTGTCGACTGCAGCATTGACTGTTGTGTTGTTGAGCTTTATTTGGAGTCACAACAACAGAAAGTGTGCTCTGAGTTGCAATGATTATATGGAGTTGCAACAACAAGGACTGCACTTGGATTTGCAACAGTTGGTTTGTGCTTGGAATCGCAACAACTTGGAGTTGCAACAAAGAGACATTACAACCACTTTGAGGAGTTGTGGCTACTGTATTACTCTTGTGTAGCAGTATTAGTACATGAAAATAGCAAATTCATTTAAGAAATATGCAAGAATAACATAAAAATGGCATATGGGGAAGGATTTGTACCTTAGTGATAAGCAAAACAAACTAGATAAGGAAAACATAAAAAAGAAAGTGATCGATGAAAAATGGTAAGCAAAAATATATTAGATGAATGTTGAAAGTATGTCGATTTAAACACCTGTCAATATTCAATACATTCTCATCTTATTGGAATGTGATCATTTCTAATGCATTTTCTCCGCATTTTCTCCTACATTTGATTATTTAGTACAAAATTCATAATAATATATTACACCACATCTCTACATCTATTAATAATTATTGTACAATGTTGTTTTATTCACATGCATTGCATTCTCATTTCATGTGAATCCAACAACGCTCTAAATCTATTATATAACTTGTACATGCTTATTTTATTTACATGCATTGCATTTTAATACGTATAAATTTTAATAATGACACCCCACCCTTACTCTAAATTTATTAATATATATTGTACATGGTCATTTTATTCACATGCACTATATTCAATGCATGTAAATCTTATCAATCAATTTATATATTTTCTTCTCTAAGTGGAACACCATCTCGTAACCAACTCGACAGAGCTAGCATTGTAAATGACATTATATTTTAATATAATATCGAGTAATTTTTTCTTGGAAAAAAAAAGTGGGACACCATCACCAATATTTGTTTATATTTTACACATTTACTTTATATAAATTTACATGTATGACATTTAGATGTATGTGAATCCTGCCCCACTCTAAATCTATTAATATCTCTTGTACATGGTTACTTTATTCACATGCATTGCATTTCAATACTGGTTGACCCTATTAATTAATATATCTATCTTATTCTACAAGTGGGACACCATGTATCTATTACCTATTTACTCCACTCACATGTCTTGCACAACAATGAATACGAATCCTAATAATGACACCCCCAATTTGAATGTATTGTACATGGTTGCTTTATTCACATGCCATGATTTTCATTGCATGTTAATCCTACCAATTAGTCGATATATATTCTTTTATGTTGAGGAGGACACCACCAACCCCATTATCTATCTACATTCTACACATATACTTTATCTACAAGGCATTGCATTCCAATACATGCAGATCGTGATAATGATACCTCGACTCTAAAAGATTTTATGTGATTACTTTATTCACATCAATGCATGTTAATACTATCAATTAATTTATCTATCTTCTTTTATAGAATCAAAATCACCACCACCACTTTCTATATATCTATTTTTTTACATTTACTTTTTACTTTATTCCCATGTATTGTATTTCAATGTGAATCCTAATAAAAACACTTCTTCAAAATTTCTCAATTTTTTTTTTCTAATAAAAAAATTTGTTCAAAATTATATTAATGTATAAAAAAATTTACATCTTAATCCTTATTAAAGATCCTTATAATTTTTTATATAAGAATCCTTAATAAAAACTGATATCTGTTATCCAATTAAACACTATTCTATCACAAAAGACTGTAAAAAAAACCATTTACAAAACAACGGACCAATAAAACCTTTTAAAACATTCCCGTCAAAATTTCTCAACTTATCTTATACATGAATTATCCACATACATTGCATTTCAATGCATGTTAAGCCTATCAATCAATTAATTAATATTCTTTTACAAATGACACACGAACCACATCAATATCTATCTATCTTTCTCACATTCACTTTATTTACATGCATTACATTTCAATCATATTCTTTTATCAATCAATTAATTAATATTCTTTTACAAATAGCACAACAACACTAACATCAATATCTATCTATCTTTTTCACAATTACTTTATTTACATGCATTACATTTCAATAATATTCTTTTACAAATGGGACAACAACATCGACATCACTATCTATCTATCTTTTTTCATATTTACTTTATTTACATCATTGCATTTCAATAATATTCTTTTACAAATGGAACAAGAAGTGACGTCACTATTTATCTATCTTTCTTCGGATTTACTTTATTTACATGCTTTGCATTTCAATATCACTGTCTCTTTTTCAAATTTACTTTATTTACATGCATTGCATTTCAATGTATATGAATCCTCTCAATTAATTCATCTTAATACTAATGAAAATGCAAAAAAAAACAAAAGTGGGACCAATTTATATTTCTCAATTATGAAGTCTTAATCCATGAACATAACCAAATGTACTTTGACAATATCTACTTTCATTAATCCATAATATTTGATAACATATTTTAAAATATTGTATTTTAATTTGAAACATTTATTTAGTTAGAAAATAGTTTTCTCCATGTTGGTTCTTCAAACCGTCATTTCCATGACATTTTATTTTTATTTTTTTCTGTCATTTAAATATTATGTGTTACATGTGTTTTTGTTCATTTTTATTGTAAATACAAACGCATCTCAGGCATAACATAAAATTATTATGAAATTGTATTTAATATAACATCGTCAAATTGTTTCACATGAAATACAACACCATTAAAAACATAAACAAAAAAGCTTAACAAATTAACTTGATATAACATCTTGCACACAGTTTCAATTTTGAAAATAAACAAATAAGAGGTTCCAACTTCTTTCTATGCATCAATTCCACATAGTTCCAATCATTGTACAAAAACAATTGACCAAGCACTACATGGTATGCAAGTAATGATGCCAAGATAGCTACAGCCTACGGAAAAAAGAAGAAAAGTAGTTACCAATGGTTCTTGTAAAATAATAATAAAAGTTATAGATAGCAAAATTTAAAATAATTATAGTTATTAATAAAATGAAATAATAAATATTACTGGATTATTTTGGATTTGTTTTTTAAAATAACAACTACTAATGTTTTCTAAAATGAAATAAAATAGAGCTTGTGAGAGAATTAGCCTTACCTTCTGGATAGTTGTTGGCAAGTTATGAATACTTGATCTTTTCTTCCCTTTGAACCTTCACTTTACCGTCTAATTTCTAAAGAATCCCCATGACTTGTAAGTTGTGAGCGTCCACGTGCAAGTGTGTTATAATATTTGTAATTTATGCAATGAATCCCCATGACTTGTAAGTTGTGAGTGTCCAAGTGTACTATAATATTTGTAATTTATACAATGAGCTATGCATGCAACTTGCAAGTTGCAACCTCCATCTGCTATAGAATTTGTACCATGTACTATGCATGGTTTGCTATAGAATTTATAACTTGTGTTATGTAGGCTTTACATACAAATCAACATTCAAATTTAGGAAATTGTTATTATATTATATAATATATTATAATATATATTGTTATTATTATAATATATATTGGTTTTTTTTTGTAAATAAAAAAGGGTAATTCCTTATTAATAAGTTGTCACTATACAAAACTGATATATGTCACTGGCATGCCACCTGTTCCGCCAAACTAGTGGAAATCAAAACAGGTGGCAGCCAATTATGATTTTGGCCAAAAAGGGCAGTCGCCACTTGCCTTTCCATTTTGTTGGAAACCAGAGCAGGTGGCGGCTGGTATTGCTGACAAATCTGTCTGGGTAAACTAGAAATACTAACAAACTCTAAAAATTAAAACTAGGAAAAAAACTGAACAAAATACCAGACCAAGTTAATAAGAAAAAAACTCCATCACCATGCCAGTGAGGCTCAGAGAATTGTGCAGAATTAAACATTAGAGGGGTTGTGAGAACAATGGAACCTGCCATCCGGAGAGCCACTGTGAAGGATGCCAACGTTGGTCTTGAGCACGTAGGGCTGCGCGCAGGTCGGACACCTCTGCTTGGTTGGTGCATTCGAAAAGGCACCGAACAGCACGTCGATGCGACTACTCATGAGGGTGTGTCGATGGAGTTGCTCCATCATATAACCTCTGATATCAAAGATAATCTCCAACTACTCTGGGATGAAGAGGTTGGGTGGAGTTTGTTCACAATCCTCAACTGGGTTCAGCGGTGGGGATTTCCTCCTAAACAATGCAAGTGGCGCCATCCATGGCCGCCTCTATTCCTATAGCAGCAACACTGGTGTTGGGGTGAATATGGGCATTTCAGACTTTGTAGAGGAGGGACTCTAGTGGAACCTGAATTGGTTCCTCCAGGAATTTCTCCTCCATGAAGGCCATTGGAGGCGTATGTGGCCACGCAATTAGCTGAGTCCGAGTGATGGACAAATCCCTCTCCAAATTGTGTAGGCATATCTGCCTTGTCGCGCAACTATACCAGGCAGGACCTCGCCTGGGATTTCCTCTCTCTCTCTCAGCATGGTGGAGCCTGGAGGTCGAAGAAAACTACGTATGAGACCGGAGAGAACCGACTGGACCCAAACCAAATTCCCAAGCAGAGCAAGGAGACAGAGCATTGAGGTGAAGTGGTGAATGCCATGGCCAATCTAGATAGTTAACCAAGGGGCGTATATGACCACTTTTCTACCTCCCATAACCAACATCACCCTCCTGCAATTAATCATCAAGGTCTCCATTAATCTGGCTTGTGGGAGTTGTCCTCCCTTCCTTTGCAATCTTTTATGGCCATCCTCCATTCAAGAATGGGCATTGGAGTGGCAGTTGACTATATTTATGGCAAGTTTCATAGGAGGATTGTGTGGCCTCCCATAGGCTACGTGTCACCCCATCCGGGGATTATAATACAGGTTCAAATCCAGAGGGGATAGGGTATGTATACCTTCGTAGACTTTACCAGTCAAATCGTTGGGCGGAGGGGGGTCCCTTGTCCCACAAACAAGGAGGTCTCATACACCAATTTGGTGTGCTGGCTTGGCCATGACCTTAAAAATAGATTATTATTATTATTATTATATTGTTAAATTATATAATATATTGTTATTATATTATAATACATATTGTTATTATATAATATATTATTATTATTACAGAGGTTACGTATCACCCCATCCGAGGATTATAATATATATTGTTAAATTATATAATATATTGTTATTATATTATATTATATATTATAATACATATTGTTATTATATAATATATTGTTATTATTATAATTATATATATGGAAAAAAAAATTATTTGCTTATTAAATTGACAATTTTAAAAATTAAGTGAATCTCAAAAAATTAAGACAGAATAAATTAGTGTTATTTTTATTATATTTTATTATAGTGTATATAATGTAATTTTCAATATTGTTATTATATAATATATTGTTATTAATATAATTATATATATGGATAAAAACATTATTTACTTATTAAATTGACGATTTTAAAAATTAAGTGAATCTCAAAAAAAATAAGGCAGAATAAGTTAGTGCAATTTTCATTATATTTTATTATAGTGTATATAGTGTAATTTTCATTATATCTTATTGTAGTGTCTTAGATTACAACACGATAAAAAATAGGGCAGAGCAAATTACATAATGAGTATAGTGCAAATAACATAATGAGTATAGTGGATTCAATGTGGTCCCGTTTTTTATAAAGTTGATATTTATAAGCCTACACATTTTAATCAAAATTACAATCAACGTAATCACAAACTCCTCCTCACTAAGTGAATCCTAGATCCTTACTACCTTCATCTCATCTCATTTCCTACATCATCAACAACATTCATTTCACTTCCCATTAACCAAGCTTTAGTTAGGAAAATACCACAATTAATGGCACAATGTGTTTTTGTCTTCTTCTTTTTTTTCTCCTCTTCCAATAAAGTCTAATGCATTTTCCCATATATTTTATAATCTTATACACAATTTAATAATAATATTATTGACATTTTCATTGAACCTATCAATATATCTTATATATGGTTTTTTTTTTTTATTTAAGTGCATCCCATTTTGATGCATGTGAATTTTATCAATTAATTTATCTTTCTTCTTCTATAAGTGGGACAATTGCACAATTATTACTATCTATTTATCTTTTACACATTTATTTTTTCACATGCATTGCATTTCAATACACGTGAATTATAATAATTACACGTTGAATATTTATTAATCTATCTTGTATGATAGTATACACACGATACTGATGAAGGAGATACACGGTTTTTTCTATGGCTAGGATTTACCTTAACCATCACCCGGTTCACAGGATTGCAAATCCAGGACATTCACCATCTATTGTTTGATTTGCACAGAAACTCCAGGCTAGAATCGATTTGTTGATCGTAACCTGATCTGCGCAGAAGCTACAAGCCAAAAGATTCACCAACAAAAGTATTACATAAGCCACGGGCTAGAAACAATGTCCAAGGATTTGGGGTATTGTTGAAGGTTGTCACCCGAAATGAAGCCAAGAGCCGAGTTTCCCTGGGGCGCGAGGTTCTCCTAAGTAGTTTGTTCATGATATGAGATGAATCACAGAGTTTTTGTTCTTTCGTCCAGTCTCTGAACCCTCACAAAAGAACTCAGCCTCATCAAAGGATATTTTTAAAACATTTGGAAGTCATTCCTTAGTTGGACCTCCCATATCCAAAACCAAGAAGGAAAGCCATCATTTTGTCTAAGTGGGATTTGATAGGAAAGCTTAAAATCCTTTGGCCTAGCCCAAAATATGTGGAAACTTGGGTGGCTAAGCATTGGTCTCCCAATATTAAAGGAAAAGTATCATCTTTTGCCTCTGGTCATGGATATTTTGTATTTTGTTTTCTCAACAAAGAGTAGAGGGATATAAGATTCCGCTCTGGACCATATTTTATGGGATCTAGGAGAATGTATCTCGCCCCGTGGTCTCTAAACCTCAATAAAAAAAGAGGAAATTATAACATCCCTAGTGTGGGTTAGATTGCCTCATCTCCCTCTAATTTTCTAGGATGACTGCACTCTTAGAGATATTGGAAATAAATTGGGTAGATTCATTGATCAAGCCGGACCAAAAGGAAATTTGTTTTTGTGTGCAAGAATATGCGCGGAAGTGGATTTGGAGAAGGGACTCTAAGAGGCTCTACGTATCAATATTGATGGGTGGATCCATAATCAGAAACTAGATTATGAATAGATTTCACTCAAATGCTATATTTGTCATGTTTATGGACATTTTACCAAACGTTGTGCAAAAACCCAAGAGGAGCAGCCACTTTCAAAGCAAAAGTAAAGAGAGGAATCTAAGTTCAGGAAGGTTTCAATCAGGCACAATAATTCTTAGCACAAGGGGGCACGTAAGAAAACAATACCCCAAGAAGGTTTTCCCATTACAAGAAATCATCAATTTGAAGTTCTTGGGAATCTTGGGGGTTCAAAAAATATAGAAGACATTGAGAAGAAATATGAACAGGAAGCAATCGAACCCAACCCTAGATCAATGCATCCCATCATTGGCACTGATCCATCCCTGAGGATATTGAGACTAATACTCTAGTGGAAAAAGAAGCGGAAGAAGGATAGGAGGAAGAAGAGGATGCACATGAAATAGAGGAGGAGGAGGTAGACAAAATCAAGGAGGAAGAAGGGAATGAGGAAGCAGAGATAGTAGTGAGAGTTCACCCTAAATATTCTAAATTATTTATCTAAATCCTAAAGAAATCTCCACCCCTCCCCTCCACTCACAAGGGGAAGGAACTTTAATAGAGAATGGAGGACTTATGAGGAAGGAAATAATATCCTCTCGAGACGTCAGGCAATTTTGGTACATACTTTTCTCAAGGCAGGGATTATAACTAGTAATTGATAACTATGTTCTATTTATGTATTTTCCTATGTAATCAATTTGTAAGAATCTATTATTGTGCTCAAGTAATAGGGAAGAAAAGCCACTACAGAAAAATCCATCTTCTCTCCTTCATGTTGGCACAAAGTTGGAGATTGGGGTTCTCGGAGGTTACCAACAAAGATACCGCTATACTCTAGTAGTGCTAGCATATTCAACCTTCCACAAGGGAAGGAGGTTTCACCCGAAGTGCAATCGAGACTTGTGTGAAGTGAAGTGAATCAAATAGGATGCATCATCAGGTCTAGAGAAACACAAATACAGAGTCCTACTTTAACATATAAAGAATATATTATCAATTGACTAAACTAGCATAAACTTCAGATTAACCAGGTTGCGCATCATACAAACAAGTCCATACATCAGAGATAATGGCTAAATACCAAATAAAAAGTACAGAGGCAATTTCGCAATGAAGAAACTACATAGTCATACACATCATAACCAAAATTTTAGGGCCCAAACAATCTCTTATATTATCAATATCTCAGAAGTCTCGATCTCATGAGTACATCCTTCTTATAATAGCTTATACATCACATTCCATCCTCCAATACCCAATACATAATCTATTGCTACTATGCAAGTAGAGTTATTCATGCAAAATTGATTACAGTATCTTATCACACCAGACTCAATAACATCAATGGTGATAGCTTGATAATAGAGGAAAAACAACAAAAATATTATCAACAACAATCTAACAATGCATAATATGACCAACAACCAACCAACCCTTTCCCATTACATATTCCCCTATTTCTAGTTTTCCCTCAAGTGTTTCTTGGTTTCTTGATTCCGCTATTGTCTTTTCTTAATTCCGCGGAACACTCATTTTCCCTCTTTCTCTTTACATACGCTCGAAGCTTCTATCTCTTTCCACTTGCTTGTCTAGCGAGTGCATGATTTGTTTTCACTACTGGCACTCTTGTAGTTAACTTTTTTGCTTATCCTAGCTTTTCTCTTTTGCTTCTAATCTTCATATGTGTTATTGCGCTTTCCCGCAAAATAAGGTTCTATTCAAAAATGGAGGGCCCAACAGGCCCCGACCACAACCTTTGACTCGTCCCGAGTCAACCTATTATGTTTTTCCCCTGACCCTCTACAAACAAAGGACCCAGCTCCGACACAATGGCAATATCCTACGCACAAAAATGGTCATAGTGCTCGACATGGTTCTTCCATTTCCTCGCCAAAATCGAGGCTCCCACAACAAATTCTTGTGCGGTCGTTACATCGGGCTCCTCTGGTTTTGTAACCAACAAAGTACTCCATTCAATATCAGCAATGGAGTTGAGTTGTTTCATCTGGGCGTATTCAGCTTGGATTGTAGGTTAGAAGTTCTGAACCTCTTTCTTCGCGGCGCTGTTAGATTCATCCAATGCATCAAATTATTCATCCTCGACCTGGATTTCTGTGAACTTGGGTGCTTTCTCAACGGGGTCAGTAATAGCTCTAGCTTCCGCATGCATTTTATTAAGTTAAGCACACAATTCCTAAATAGGTTGGTTGCGTTGGTCCAACAAGCCGACCCATTCATTGACCATCTCGAAGAGCCGACGACACTCATCAACACGAGCATGAAGCGAGGCCTTAGTGTGATTGCCCTCTGCCACTGCCTGTGTAATTTTCTGCATCATCGCTTGAGGTTGTTCATGTTCCTTGAGCTTGATTGCAGCCAACTCTTTCTCAAGACTATTGGTCCTTTCTGCTAGGCATGACCAGGCATCACCAACAAGCTCGATGCATTGCAAAGGCACAACAGGAGTGATGTCCTCGGGGAGCTCAGGAATGACCTTTCAGAAGGTATAACAAACATGCACAAACTTATCAAACACGACTGCAACTATAGATTCAACCTGTAGACGCAAACCATTCTCCAATTCTACAGTAGAAGCGACAACAAATGCGAAATCTTGCAATTGCTACATTTTCTATTAGAACTCATCGTTGGAACATTCATTTGCAATGATCCTTTGTTCTAGCTAATCGATGGAAGCCCGAATAATATTCAGGATTTCTGGCATAGCCCAAGTGGCAAGCTCACCGCTAGTAAGAGAGGTATCTAAAGGTATTATGTATGAAAGTAGGAGGTCGTTGGCAACATAATGATTGGACATGTTTGGGGTTCCAGCGTCATCCAGTCTAGTTGAGGTGGCTCTAAAGCTACGCACAATATCAAAAATAGCTCTAGGCACATCTCCATAATATCTCGACACTGACATGGGTATTGTACTAGTGGTGCAATATAATCCTTGACCAATCTCGTGCTATGAGTTGAATGGGTATCATCTTGAGTATCCAGTTGGTCCTGTGGAGAGTCTTGGTCCATCAAAATGTGTGTCTCTGGTCATGTTTCTAGATCTGAATGGACAATAGTTTCTGGTTGTGTCCCTAGAGAGACTTGGCTCTATGGAAACTGGGGGATAGAGGACAGTTGTGGAACGACAATTCCAACGGTTGTAGCAGAGGGGTCGTAAGACTCTGGCAAGTTGGTGTCAAAATGGGTGTGAGGGGGGAATGATGGAGTCAAGAATGGGACATCGAGAAGTAAGGTATGTTGTTGGTTGGGTAGTTCCTCAAGGTTGGGGGTAGATTTTTGCTTCACCGGAGGGTCATGAAGAATGGTTATCACAATGGAGGATGAGGGAGGGGGGGGTAGTGGTGTGAATGGGAGTGGTAGTGGTGTGGGTCAAAGGTGGAAGGGAAGACACAAAGTGGCGTTAGTGACAATGGGTACAATGGAAGACTTGGAGGGAGAGTGGGTGCACAGATTCTTTTGAGGAAAAATAGCAGTAAGGACTCCACGAAATTGCTTACCTGATATAGTGGCAGCGTCCGGGATAGAGGAGAATGGAATCTGAATCCCCCCCCCCTGGTAATGCTTCATCTTCTCCTTCATCTTCCCCTTCCTATAAACTAGAAGGAATCCTATCTTGCTTTGCTAAGCTGGTCTCTGCACCAGAGGTATGTGTAGGAGTTGATCATTGTGCGATGGAAACCATCGTGTAGGAGACACCCAACTTCTTATTTTCAATAATGACACCCAGCCATGAGGGAACTTCCTTGTTGAACACTACCTCATCCAGATAAAATAGTAAAGGGTTCATATGGAAGAGTTCTGTAGAAACTCATAGAGGTCGCACAAATGTATGGTCATGGCTCATCCCGAACAAAATGTGGTGAGTGTGTCGATTGAGAAGCAATTGGGGGATTTGTGACCTTTGTGTTGCAGCGATGAGGTCGTTATACCACTGTGAAAAGTATGTAGTGTGAGTTGTCTCGTTGGTGGTTGCAATGTGAATATGCTAGGTGTCAAAGAATTTGGCGAAGCAGCCATTGAATGTATGAGAGATGTTGTGACCCTTCAACGGCTGCCACTTCCACATAACGAATGCTACTAATAAGTAGCCATATATGAAGTACCTGACCTTCTCATGTGCATTCGCGCAAGCCTGGAACATCTCTATGAGAAAATATTTACACCAATTCAATGGTGTGCCATTTTTGCTGAATTATGCTACTGTGATGGTGTAACGTACCCAGCCCCCAGTTGGGTCATGTCACGATTAAAATGACCCAATAAAAATTTCATAGACCAATTTAAAATGCGGAAGTAACACAAATCATGTCATTCAATATCATTCAGTTTTCCATGCTAATTAAAACATAAATACAACTACTCTAAATGTGCACAAAAATAACTAAGTGCAGGTAGCATCATTCAACCATAAAAATATATTTATATGTATCATTCTGCTCACATCAAGTAGTATTTAACCCAGATAATTAGAGTAAATTTCATAGCCAATATATCAGCAGCTAACATGGATAAAAACATCACATGAGAATACTTATCTTAATGAAATGTGCAACCTGCTGCAGAGGACAGGCGTTCCTCCCAATCGTAGCCTTATTGTTCCAATTCTCAACAACAAGACACCCCAAAGATGGGGCTATGAATCCACAAGAGATGGAGTTCCCTGAGACCGACTAATGTCCCCCTTTCAACAATTAAACTCTCAACTAATTCTAGTCTACTAGAACACTTCCCCTCAAACTAGAATATGCGCGGAAGTGGATTTGGAGAAGGGACTCTAAGAGGCTCTACGTATCAATATTGATGGGTGGATCCATAATCAGAAACTAGATTATGAATAGATTCCACTCAAATGCTATATTTGTCATGTTTATGGACATTTTACCAAACGTTGTGCAAAAACCCAAGAGGAGCAGCCACTTTCAAAGAAAAAGTAAAGAGAGGAATCTAAGTTCAGGAAGGTTTCAATCAGGCACAACAATTCTTAGCACAAGGGGGCACGTAAGCAAACAATACCGCAATAAGGTTTTCCCATTACAAGAAATCATCAATTTGAAGTTCTTGGGAATCTTGGGGGTTCAAAAAATATAGAAGACATTGAGAAGAAATATGAACAGGAAGCAATCGAACCCAACCCTAGATCAATGCATCCCACCATTGGCACTGATCCATCCCTGAGGATATTGAGATTAATACTCTAGCGGAAAAAGAAGCGGAAGAAGGATAGGAGGAAGAAGAGGATGCACATGAAATAGAGGAGGAGGAGGTAGACAAAATCAAGGAGGAAGAAGGGAATGAGGAAGCAGAGATAGTAGTGAGGGTTCACCCTAAATATTCTAAATTATTTATCTAAATCCTAAAGAAATCTCCACCCCTCCCCTCCACTCACAAGGGGAAGGAACTTTAATAGAGAATGGAGGACTTACGAGGAAGGAAATAATATCCTCTCTAGACGTCAGGCAATTTTGGTACATACTTTTCTCAAGGCAGGGATTATAACTAGTAATTGATAACTATGTTCTATTTATGTATTTTCCTATGTAATCAATTTGTAAGAATCTATTATTGTGCTCAAGTAATAGGGAAGAAAAGCCACTACAGAAAAATCCATCTTCTCTCCTTCATGTTGGCACAAAGTTGGAGATTGGGGTTCTCGGAGGTTACCAACAAAGATACCGCTATACTCTAGTAGTGCTAGCATATTCAACCTTCCACAAGGGAAGGAGGTTTCACCCGAAGTGCAATCGAGACTTGTGTGAAGTGAAGTGAATCAAATAGGATGCATCATCAGGTCTAGAGAAACACAAATACAGAGTCCTACTTTAACATATAAAGAATATATTATCAATTGACTAAACTAGCATAAACTTCAGATTAACCAGGTTGCGCATCATACAAACAAGTCCATACATCAGAGATAATGGCTAAATACCAAATAAAAAGTACAGAGGCAATTTCGCAATGAAGAAACTACATAGTCATACACATCATAACCAAAATTTTAGGGCCCAAACAATCTCTTATATTATCAATATCTCAGAAGTCTCGATCTCATGAGTACATCCTTCTTATAATAGCTTATACATCACATTCCATCCTCCAATACCCAATACATAATCTATTGCTACTATGCAAGTAGAGTTATTCATGCAAAATTGATTACAGTATCTTATCACACCAGACTCAATAACATCAATGGTGATAGCTTGATAATAGAGGAAAAACAACAAAAATATTATCAACAACAATCTAACAATGCATAATATGACCAACAACCAACCAACCCTTTCCCATTACATATTCCCCTATTTCTAGTTTTCCCTCAGGTGTTTCTTGACTTCTTGATTCTCCTATTGTCTTTCTTGATTCCGCGGAACACTCATTTTCCCTCTTTCTCTTTACATATGCTCGAAGCTTCTATCTCTTTCCACTTGCTTGTCTAGCTAGCGCATGATTTGTTTTCACTACTGGCACTCTTGTAGTTAACTTTTTCGCTTATCCTAGCTCTTCTCTTTTGCTTCTAATCTTCATATGTGTTATTGCGCTTTCCCGCAAAATAAGGTCCTATTAAAAAATGGAGGGCCCAATAGGCCTCGACCACAACCTTTGACTCGTCCCAAGTCAACCTATTTTCTTTTCCCCTAACCCTCTACAAACAGAGGGCCCATCTCCGACACAATGGCAATATCCTACGCACAAAAATGGTCATAGTGCTCGACACGGTCCTTCCATTTCCTCGCCAAAATCGAGGCTCCCACAACAAATTCTTGTGCGGTCGTTACATCGGGCTCCTCTGGTTTTGTAACCAACAAAGTACTCCATTCAATATCAGCAATGGAGTCGAGTTGTTTCATCTGGACGTATTCAGCTTGGATTGTAGGTTAGAAGTTCTGAACCTCTTTCTTCGCGGCGCTGTTAGATTCATCCAATGCATCCAATTATTCATCCTCGACCTGAATTTATGTGAACTTGGGTGCTTTCTCAATGGGGTCGGTAATATCTCTGGCTTCCACATGCATTTTATTAAGTTAAGCACACAATTCCTAAATAGGTTGGTTGAGTTGGTCCAACAAACCAACCCATTCATTGACCATGTCGAAGAGCCGACGACACTCATCAACATGAGCATGAAGCGAGGCCTTAGTGTGATTGCCCTCTGCCACTGTTTGTGTAATTTTCTGCATCATCGCTTGAGGTTGTTCATGTTCCTTGAGCTTGATTACAGCCAACTCTTGCTCAAGACTATTAGTCCTTTCCGCTAGGCATGACCAGGCATCACCAACAAGCTCGATGCATTGCAAAGGCGCAACAGGAGTGATGTCCTCAGGGAGCTCAGGAATGACCTTTCAGAAGGTATAACAAACATGCACAAACTTATCAAACATGACTGCAACTATAGATTCGACCTGTAGACGCAAACCATTCTCCAATTCTACAGCAGAAGCGACAACAAATGCGACATCTTGCAATTGCTACATTTGCTATTAGAACTCATGGTTGGCACATTCATCTGCAATGATCCTTTGTTCTAGCTAATCGATGGAAGCCCGAATAATATTCAGGATTTCTGGCATAGCCCAAGTGGCAAGCTCACCACTAGTAAGAGAGGGATATAAAGGTATTATGTATGCAAGTAGGAGGTCATTGGCAACATAATGCTTGGACATGTTTGGGGTTCCAGCGTCGTCCAGTCTAGTTGAGGTGGCTCTGAAACTACGCACAATATCCAGAATAGCTCTAGGCACATCTCCATAATATCTTGACACTGACATGGGTATTGTACCAATGGCACAATATAATCCTTGAACAAGCTCGTGCTATGAGTTGAATGGGTATCATCCTGAGTATCCAGTTGGTCCTGTGGAGGGTCCTGGTCCATCGAAACGTGTGTATCTGGTCATGTTTCTAGATTTGAATGGACAATATTTCTGGTTGTGTCCCTAGGGAGACTTGGCTCTATGGAAACTGGGGGATAGAGGATAGTTGTGGAATGACGATTCCGATAGTTGTAGCAGAGGGGTCGTAAGACTCTGGCAAGTTGGTGTCAAAATGGGTGTGAGGGGGGAATGATGGAGTCAAGAATGGGACATCGAGAAGTAAGGTATGTTGTTGGTTGGGTAGTTCCTTAAGGTTGGGGGTAGATTTTTGCTTCACCGGAGGGTCATGAAGAATGGTTATCACAATGGACGATGAGGGAGGCGGGGTAGTGGTTTGAATGGGAGTGGTAGTGGTGTGGGTCAAAGGTGGAAGTAAAGACACAAAGTGGCATTAGTGACAATGGGTACAATGGAAAACTTGGAGGAAGAGTGGGTGCACGGATTCTTTTGAGGAAAAATAGCAGTAAGGACTCCACGAAATTGCTTACCTGATATAGTGGCAGCATCGAGGATAGAGGAGAATGGAATCTGAATT
>ML783268.1:260260-271717 GCA_009831015.1 Picea engelmannii | reverse complement strand
TCAACAATTGGCATCTTGATGTATGCAATGGTTTGCACAAGACCAGATATTGCACATGCAGTGGGAGTTGTGAGAAGGTATATGAAAAATCCAGGTAAAGAACATTGGGAGGCAGTAAAGTGGATTCTCAGGTATTTGAGAGGCACTACTACACATGCATTATGTTTTGGAGGTTCAGACACTTTTCTACAGGGATATGTTGATTCAGATATGGCAAGTGATAAAGACAACAGGAGGAGCACCATAGGGTATGCTTTTACTATAGGTGGAACAACAGTAAGTTGGATTTCGAAACTACAAAAGGTTGTTGCACTTTCAACAATAGAGGTGGATTATGTTGCTGCTATAGAGGCTAGTAAAGAGATGATTTGGTTACAAAGTTTTATGGAGGAATTGTGAAAGAAGCAGGAGAACAATAGGTTGTACTGTGACAGTCAGAGTGCCATTCACCTTGCAAAGAACTCAGCTTTCCATTCAAAGACTAAGAATATACAGTTGAGGTACCACTTCATACGTTCCTCCTTGGAAGATGGACAATTGAAGATGGAAAAGATACACACTAGCCAGAATCCTGCAGACATGTTAACAAAGAGAGTAACCAAGGAGAAACTGAGTTCTTGCTCAGTTTCAGTTGGTCTTCAAGAATGAAGAAGAAAATGAGAAATTTTCCAGGTCCAAGAAGGTTCAAAGTCCAGCATATACAGCAGCGGTGGAGTTGTTGAGATTAGTCTCCAAGTGGGAGATTGTTGGTTGTGGAGCCTGATTATCTTCCTGATTTATAGGTCTCTTGCTTTTAGTCGTGTTTATACCCCATGAAGTATTTACACCCCAGAATTATGTACACTCTTCCACGCGGGGGATTGCAAAGGGGAGGTACCCCCTCTGCGGGGTCTGGGGAGCCTATCCCCCGGGCTGAGGGGTCTGGGGGCAAGTAGGTCCCTAGTAGGGGTTCGGGGGCTTCGCCCCCGAAGAAAAAATTTCCTTGTAAAAGTATATTGTAATTTCATTGTAAATATGGACCGTTCATTATAAGGTGGCAGATCTAACGGTAGAGATTATGTTAGGGTTTTTTGCCCTAGAAGGCAACCCTCTTTTATGAGGGAAATGTATCGCGGCTATGGATGGTGGTGAATATCGTATTCTGAGAGAGGAGACTATGAGAGAAAGAAGAGGAAGTTACAGCGGGTTTTGTTGTAGGTTGTATCCCTTCATTTGTTGGATAATAATAAAGGAAGGACCTGGCAATTTCTCTGGTGGACATAGCCCACACTGGGTGAACCACGTAAATCTGTGTCTCTCTTGTATTGTGTGTCTTCTATGTTTTGTTTCTGCATTTGGTTTATTTTATTGCTCCGCGGTCCTGTTTTTCTAACAGTCCAGTATGCATTCCATCTGCGGCTTATCTACTATTGGCATCTGCTTCATCCACTGCATGACTGGCTGCTCATTTTCTGTCGTTGCTTCCTCAACTTTATATGGATACAAATCCAAGATATTGAATATCGGAGAAATTCTGATCTCATCGGGTAATTCAATCTCATAAGCATTCATCCCAAATTTCTTTAAGACCCTACATGGCCCGATCTTCTTCATCTTCAACTTATTATATGCTCCTCTTAGGAACCTTTCCTTTCTCAAATGTGCTAGAACTAAATCACCAACCTCAAACTGAAGTTGTCTCTTGTGCTGATCGGATCTACGCTTATATTCCTGGCTTGAATTTTGTAGTCGCTCCTTCACCTGGCTGTGAAGTTCTTTCATCGCCTCTGTGAAATCTTCTTCACTAGTGCTCCTAGTCGCAGTCTGTTATGAATCCCTCAGCTCAGAAATTCCTCTTGGCTGCATGCCATAGACAACCTGAAATGGACTCTGCCCTGTGCTCATGTTAACTGAGTCATTATAAGAAAATTCTACCTGTGGTAATATGTTGTCCCACTGGCTGTGGTGTTCTGTCACCAAGCTTCTCAGCAATTCTCCCAGACTTTTTCTTACCACCTCCATCTGTCCATCCGTCTGAGGATGATAAGCCGAACTAAATGAAAATTTAGTTCCCATCTTCTTCCATAAGGTCCTCTAAAAATTCCCTATGAATTTCGTATCACGATCCGAAACTATACTCTTTGGTAAACCATGAAGTCGAATGACCTCTTTGAAAAACAGGGTCGCAATGTGAGTTGCGTCACTGGTTTTTTGACATGGAATGAAGTGTGCCATCTTGGAAAATCTATCCACTACCACAAAGATTGAATCACAACCTCTTTGTGTTCTTGGAAACCCCAATACAAAATCCATGCTAATTGCATCCCACGGCCTCTCTGGTATGGGAAATGGTTGATAAAACCCTGCATTCTATCTTCTTCCTTTCGAATGTTGGCAAATTCTACATCTATCTACGAATCTCTTGACATCTGCTCGCATTCTCGGCCAAAAATATGACTCATTCATCTTTGCGAACGTCTTGTCGTGACCAAAGTGCCCTGCCAATCCTCCACTGTGTTTCTCCTTCAGCAGATTCTCCCTCATGGAGCATTTCAGAATACACAGTCTATTACCTCTGAACAGTAATCCTTCTTGGATCATATATTCCATCCATTGGCTTCCATCTCCGAGAATTGGATTCTCATTTGTTTCATACGCCTCCTTAAAATCCTGATCATCTACGTACATGTCCCTGAGATCATCAAAACCTAACGTTTTGACTTTGAACTCCTGCAACAACAAACACTTCCTGCTCAAAGCATCAACAACTTTGTTAGCAGTACCAGAAATATGTTTAATCACAAAAGTGAAATTTTGCATGTACTCAACCCATTTGACATGTCTCTGATTCAACTTCTCATGTTTAGTCACAAACTGCAGTGCATGATTGTCACTGTATAAGACAAACTCCTTCGGGATCAAGTAATGCCTCCATTTCTTCAATGCTTGAACAATAACATAGAACTCCTTATCATAAGTGGAGTATTTCACTTTCGCCTCATTCATCTTTTCGCTGAAGTATGCTATTGGCCTATCTTCTTGACTCAAGACTGCCCCGATTGCAAATCCGCTTGCATCGCATTTCACCTGAAATGTCTTTTGGAAATCCGGCAACACCAAAACTGGTTGTTCCGTAATCTTCCTCTTCAACAGATTAAAACTCTTTTCAGCTTCTTCAGTCCACTGAAAAGACTTGTATCTTTTCTTCATGGTATCCATCATCATTGCGCTAATTCCACTGAAATTCCTAATGAATTTTCGGTAGAAACTAGCCAATCCGTGAAAACTTCTCACCTCAAAGATATTCTTCGGTGATGGCCAATTCTTGATTACCTCCACCTTATCTGGATCCATCCTCAACTCATTTGCCGAAATAACAAACCCGAAGTAAATGAGCTCTGTCTTCATGAATGAGGATTTCTTCATATTTATCAACAACTTCTCCTACTATAATCTCTGCATCACTATAGCCAAATGCTTCAGATGCTCTGCCACTATTTTACTATAAACCAGTATGTCATCCAAATACACAATGAGAAATTTTTCGATGAACTCCCTCAGGACTTCATTCATCAACCTAATGAAGGTACTTGGCACATTTGTTAAGCCAAACAGTATAACAAGCCATTCATACAACCCTTCGTTAGTTTTGAATGTTGTCTTCCATTTGTCACCTTCTCTCATGCGGATCTGATGATAACCGCTTTTCAAATCAATCTTTGAAAAATACCTTGCTCCACTCAAGCAATCCATCAGATCATCCATCCTTGGCAATGGAAATATGTACCTGATGGTTATCTTGTTTATCGCCCTTTATTCAGTACACATCCTCTAGCCTCCGTCTTTCTTCAGACTGAGTACTATTGGAACAGCACATGGACTCAAGCTCTCCCTGACTAAACCTTTGTCCAACAAATCCTGGACTTGCCTCTTGACCTCTTCATTCTCTTGCGGCGTCAATCTATACGCGGCTTTGTTTGGAAAACTGTCTCCTGGTATGAGATCAATATAATGACTCACACTTCTAATCGGTGGCAACGAACAAGGTAATTCATCCACTACTATGTCAACGAACTCTTTCAGCAGTTCTTGAACTTCTTCTGGTAAATCATCTACTCTTGTGCTAGTCAGAACAATCCTCAGTTTCCTAACCACAATAAACTGTGGATCCTCCTTCTTCTTAACCTCTGTAAGAAGTTCCTTCCCACTCATGAGAAGTATAATGTTGCTTACTTCTGGCTTCACCTCCTTATCCTTGATTGAAAGCAACATGTGTGTCCTCCCATTTTTCTCCAAGGTGTATGTGTTCGTTCTCCCATCATGAATCACATTCCTGTCATATTGCCATGGTCTACCCAGCAATAGATGACAAACATCCATAGGAATGACATCACATAATATCTTATCATTATATCCTCCTATCTTGAATTCAACCAAACATCGTTTAGTGACAGTTACCCGATGTCCTTTTTGTAGCCATGAAACTCTGTACGGGCTTGGATGATCAGTCGTCTCCAGCTCCATCTTCTCTACCATCTCTGTAGATACAAGATTATCCATGCTACCACTATCTACAATGACCTTGCATACCCTGTCCTTGGCTTTTCAAGCAGTTTGGAAAAGTCTGGTCCTTTGGATTGAACTCTCCACCTCCTTCTCGAGTGTCAAAAGGACTTTTTGCATCATCAGCGATCTTCCACCTTCAGCATCTTCTGCCTCAACATCCTGCCTCTGTGCTTCAGTGATGTGAGCTTCTCCAATCTCCTTCTTTTTTTCTGGACACTCGTAAGACTTGTGCCCATTCTTTCCACATGTGAAGCATGTAATTACTCAACCTCTTCCTCTTCCTCTACCTCTAGTATGAGGAAAAGTGTTATTGTCAGCGTAATCTCCTCTCTACTCAGTATGTTTCCCTCGCTGTGAGGTTCCACTTCTCTCAGTTTGAGTCTGAGGTTTCTTCCAGTCCTCCTTGGGCTTCTGATACTTATCATGGGAAACTGATTTGCCTATTGGCTGACTTCTGCCTTGGCCTCTTTGACTCTATTTTCGACTCAGCTTCTCTTCTTCTTTCAGAGCCATCTGATAAGCATCTTCCACTGTTCGGATGGTTACCATGCTCATCTCATCCTGGATATCATATCTCAGGCCATTCATGTACCTGGAAACTTTTTCATCATTGCTCTCCCGATGACCTGCCCTGATGTTCATCTTGTAGAATTCTTCAGTGTATTCTTTCACTGTCATCAGCTTCTGTCTCAGGTTATCCATTCTCCTGAACAAAGTAATTTGTTAATCCCTGGGGATGAATTTCTCTTTCATCTTTGCGATCATTCAGTCCTAGCTCTTGATCTTCTGCTTTCCCTTGCAACGTCTGTCATCTTGTAGTTCATCCCACAACAATGTTGCATGTCCTTTCAATCTTGTGACAGCATGCTTGAATTTCTTGTCTTCTTTGACATCTTCATAGTCAAAGTATGTGTCTAGATCTCTAATCCAATATAGAAGCTCCTCTGCATCCAAGTTTCCCTCATAAACTGGAATGTCCATCTTCTCTCTTGCACCCATCCTTGCAATAGCTCTGATCAAACATTCGTTTGATGCATCTTCAGCTGCAACTTCTTCTTCATGTTCAACCTCAATCTCACTTTCGGAATCACTAAGATCCCCAGCACTGACTGTACACCTTTGTGTTGTTTCCATGTCTTCAAGTCTGGCTTGTAGATCACGCACCTCTCTCTCCATAACTGGATCTGTCATCTGCCTGCCTCCTCTTCTCGACATTTCCCTCTCCTTTGGTGGATCGGGTGTTTGCCTGTCCCTTCTCCTTGGCGGCATGGTGAATTCCCTTAATCCGCTATAGAAAGAAAAGAACCTTTCTGTGCTCTAATACCACTTGAAGCACACGCACGCTTCCCACACCCACAGGTTGGAAGGTCTGCATGCTCACAGGATCTTTCCTTTCACATGGCCCGAAGAACTCCAAACAGTTCTTCTATTTCCCTATCGAGAAATATGCACCCACAACAATCCTCATGGGATCCCCCTCTTTACAATCGGGAGATCGGACTTCATGGCTTCACGAGGTCAGTGTTCTTGTGTTGGACTCTCGAATCCCCGAATCCTGATACAGTCAACGCTGACCTTTCCCTTTTCCCCTTTCTGGATTTCCCTTATCGCGATTTCGGCACTGGCGATGTTGAGTAACTTTTTTTACTGACCTTTGAATCCTGACATGCCGAAACTCCGGCACACATGTGAGATCTATCTTTTCAACGCTTCACCTCATCGGCATTTCAGAGTTCGCAATATGGCAATTCCTAATGCAGATGTTTCAAAACTTCTCGCCATGAAACTCCGAAATGGTGTGCCACCTGTCCACCTCAATGACTCCTGTGGCCCCACACTATTCTCTTAGTCGTCGGGATATTGCGTTTCGTGATTTCACGATTCCTGTTGCTATGTTTACGGGACTTTCACCCACGAAACCCCGATATGACCAACCATGAGTAAATCTGACGGCCCTTGTGGCTCAGATCTACAGTCCTATCCCTCCTGAGCTTTGAACCTTTAGAGAATACGTCGTTGTATCTCCCCTGTTCCTTCGTGAGATCTGACGGCTCGCGCATCAACTCCAAGAGAAATTCATAATTTGTGTTGGCTTTTCCAGCTATCCTTTGCTTCCGTGTTGGCTCGCTTAATGTTGGCAATGCTCCTGCATCACAAGATATTTCATAGCAGAGTGATCAGTAAAGAATTTAAATTGACTTCCTAGAAAATAATGTCTAAAATTTTGCAAAGCATAAACCATTTCCAAACCTTCCCTTTCAGTATTAGTATATTTTCATTCAACATAAGAAAGATTTATGCTAGAAAAGTAAATAGGATGCTCCAGGTTACCTTCACTAGGTTGCACAAGGATTTCTCCCAACGTAATACTAGAAGCATCAATATGTACGTGAAATTCCACTTTCCAATTTGGGTAGATGAGGATATGTGAAATACTTATCTTTTCTTTGAGGGTATCAAAGGCTTGATTTCATTCTGGCGTCCAACTAAAATCCTCGGATTTCTTTAGCAAATTTTCCAGTGGGGCGACCATGCTTGTATAATTTATGATAAACTTGTGATAGTATCTTGTGTAATCTAACATTGATCAAAACTATTTGGAAGTTGCAGGAGGCATATTCAGTATGACGACAATTTTGGCAAGATTGACCAACACTCCTTCCCTACAAACTATATGTCCTAGCGGATTCCCAAATGGTACACAAAAATACACTTTTTCAGGTTTAGTGAAATTTGTAGCTATCTGCAGTGATCAAACAACAATCGTAATAGACCTATGTGCTCCTTTAATAGGTTGTACCTAGTCCAATCATCCATATAGACATCGAGAAACTTGTGAATGAAGTCATGAAATGTTGCAATCACTATCTGAGAGAACCCCATTGGGGAATTCTTTAGCCCAAAAGGCATGATATTATAGGCAAATGATCCCCACTCAGTTGTGAATGTAGTCTTTCTCTTGTCTTCCTCTACAATTCTAACCTGGTGATACCCAGAAAAACCATTTGTCAAAGAATAAGCTTCATTCCCTACCACTTGATCAAAGACCTCATCGTTGAAAGGAGTGGGAAAAGGGTCATTTACACATGCAACATTCAAGCTCCTGTAATCCACACAAACACGTATATCCTCAAGACCCTTCTTGATCTATATTATTATAGGACTGATCTACTCATCCTCATCCACGGGGAAAATCAACCCAACTACTAACATTCTATCAATCTCCTTCTTCACTTTCTCTTTGAATATGGAATTCATATGGTATGGCCTATTCTTGAATGGTTTGGAGTCAAGCTTTAGATCTATATTCATCTCCCCTAAGTCTCCCTTAATACCTTTAAATTCTAAAAATATTTTAGGGAATAGATCCTCATATTCTTGCAACAGAGCTTGTATTTTTGTCACAGTCAGTTCATCCCAATAATCACCTATAGATTCCATATTAGGGTGCTCCTCACTCCCTATGTTTATTTTCTATAGCCTCAGATGTTTGGAATGGGAATTGCTGACATCATCTGACATGGTGTCTTTAAAATCTCTAGTGCCTTCAGATTCTTTAAATTTCAAATGCCTAAGGCCCTCTAGGTCATCACGATATTCATGGTCTATATCAACCTTACTACATGCCATAGGTATTCATATATGGGATGGATGAAGGCTATGATGAATTAGGTATTCATGTTCGGGACATGCTAGATGTCTATATGTGAGCTTAAATTTATCAGTAAAAAGCAGTTTATTAATTTTTTCCATCACTAAGGTGAGTTCAGGAGACTTACCCGAAAATGAGAAATCATGACAGAACTAGCGTTGAAGTACTTCCCAGCAAGCAGTTTGTCGTATGGTCTCTTCATGCACGTACCAAGCACTCGGAATACGTCCCAATGAATGAATAAACTGATGTACCCAAAATTGAGAAGGTAGTTTTGTAGCTTCCCATACCTTAATACAATGCGCAACATGCTCCTATGGATCATATGATTCTAGAGTTAGGATTTGATGCTTTAGCTTCTGGTCCTTATGCAATTGGTTGACTTGTGATGGAAGGATAAATTGATATTGAAGAGAGATTTTTATCTCATCCCAAGAAGTCAAAGCTTCCTTATGCTTGGCCCACCACCTTGCTAGAGATGATTTAAATGAAATATCAAGTACTAAGATTCTTTGTTTTGCTTCAACTTTGTCTTCCAGATCAACTAGAAAGCTGCATAAATCTGAAGTGCCATCATAAACAGGGTTTTCTCTAATCTATGTTCTGATCCTCCTAGTTTCTTTGATAGTGGTGCAAAGTCTTGAAAAAATTTTACACCTTCCCTGTTGCCAATTATCGAAGTTTTCCTTTGAATATTCGCTTGTAGACTAAATTATCCACCAACTTATTGATCCATCTATGGTAGGTTTAATGTAGTCCACTCGTTTTTCTGTAGTCAGAGTGTAGAGATTATCTATAACATCATGTTCAATATTTTCCTCAGCTGGATCAGTATATCGAGTACCTTGATATGGGTCTAGAGGTTGGATTACTTTCATACCATCCACTTCAAAGGTCATGATTTCCTTCTTGATATCTATAACAATGTAATTCTCATGTGCCTAGTCAATACCTAATAGGTCTAGGTATGGATCCTTCTCCTTCATTATTTCTATGACCTCAAAGTCTGCTATTTTTTTAATGCCATCTAAGTCCACTTCAACGTTTCACAGCCTCCCAACATGGTATATACAGTATTGATTATCCATATGCAACTGAATAGATGAATAGATGAGCTTGGGATTACCCATGGCTTCCCAAGTCTTCTTTGGTAGTATGTTGACGTCAGACCCCAAATCTAACATAATATCGATAATCTCATAGTTGTCGATGTGGAATTTAGTCTAAATTCTCTTCCAAATACCCACTTTCCCCTCTATATTATACTTGTATTCCTCTCCAGAAGATTAGCAACAATCATCTCCTATGGGCTCCCTTCAGTCCCTAAAGTCCCCTTGAGCGTGTTCTGCAACTTCTTAGTGAGTTGTTCATCATCCAAAATGTCAGAAAAGAGTTGGAACCATAAATTAATAATCTTTTGTGATTTTGATGGAAGGTCCTTATGTACAAGCGCATTTTCTGTGACTCTTTATTGAAGCTCAAAGCTTGGTTCCATGACTATTAGCATTGCAGTATTAGACATTTTTCGGAACATTTCTACTGCATTGTGGAAGAACTCCTTCTGTCTTATGGGATCATACTGGGAATCCTCTGGTACTTCTTTCTAAATATTATTTTGATTAGAATTGTCAATATGAACACCATTCTGTGTTCCTCCTCAAGTAGTAATGTTAATATTGGGGTCATTTTCTGTAGTGATAGGTCTGGGATCAGAATTTATTAAATTGACACCTCGTTGCCTCATGCGATCTTCCCATTTTTCAATCAATTCAGGGAAATCCTATGTGGCATGGATGTTGGTTCTACATTGTGCACATAAAGGTCTTCTTGGAAGAGGAAAAACTATAGTGAGGTGCGCTTGTTCATCACAATTGTAACAATGAACTAGCCCTCTTCTTCCAGTCCGTCCACCCCAAAATCCTCCCCCCACCTCTACGACCTCCTCCAAACCCTTGAGGAGCTTCATTGAGCCTAAATGAAAATTGATTTAATCTGTCCGCAAGAGCATCAAAAGAGTGACATTGCTTGGCTGTGTGAGTAGGTGACCTACATAATTCATAGTGTAACAACCCTAGTTGAACAAATGTGAAGGATTATTAAGTAAAAATTAATTAAGGGATTAATCGTCTTATAATGATATTAATTAAACAGGATATGTATAATAAAACTAATTAAATAATTATTGATTAATTAATGGCTGCAATTGATTAATTAAACTACCTATTACATTTAAAAACATGAGTATTAAATTTAATAAATTAATAAGTTATATAGTTAAATTGAAAGGTTACGTATCCAACAAGGGATAGCATATTAACTACATGAGGATAAAATAATAAAGGAGGGATAAGGGGCATTAACGACGGGAAAGGATAAGAAGGTAATAAATGAGTTAGGTAGGGAGTAAATGAGGCGGGGGAAATCAGTGAAGGAGGGATAACGAAGGGAAGGAGGTGGACGGGAGGTCATTCTACGGAGGTTGGGGATGGATTTTGGGAGCTCTGGGATTTGCAGAGAGAGAGGTGAAATTTTGTGAGTGGGATTGTATCAGTGCATCGGAGTTGTTGGGGGTTTTGGGCACGGGGGCTAGGATATCCATTGATATCCTGGAGCTAGGGAGTTACCTAGTTGGCAGGGAGGAACTAGGTTTTGGGTAGTGTTTTACGGTGCAACAGCAGTCAAGAAGGCATTGGACAACGGACGACTATTAGCATCAGGTTCAGGTATTTCAAATTATGCATTGTTTTAATCTCTTATAAAATTTTATTATAATTGATAAATTTGTAGGAGAATGTGCTAAATTATAGAAATTTCTTGAATTTTATTGTTGTGTTGTAAATTAATGGTTGTTTATTTAATTCGGACCCTTACATATGGTATCAAAGCCCTGGTTCAAAATCTGGAACCAAGGGCCTACCTACCCATCCATAAATTTAAATAAACACTCCTATTTAATTATAGTAAATCCCTAAATAAATGTATTAGGGTAAATATAAATTTGGGCCTTAAGGGACAAGTTCCCAACTCAAATTCCCCTCCGCTTAACCTGCAAACCAAACCAAACACACTATTATTTTGATAATAGATAAATAAATCTAAATATAAATAAACAAAATTAATTGAAAAAGAATATTGCATTACACATCCTATAATTGTTAGTCGTGCATATTTTTCTGAAATGAATTATATTTTGTATTTTGTACCTTCAGTAAAAATTTACTATTCACTTTAGGAAACTAAGAATTTTGTATTGCCTCTTT
>ML783268.1:231203-251509 GCA_009831015.1 Picea engelmannii | reverse complement strand
GTATCCAACAAGGGATAGCATATTAACTACATGAGGATAAAATAATAAAGGAGGGATAAGGGGCATTAACGACGGGAAAGGATAAGAAGGTAATAAATGAGTTAGGTAGGGAGTAAATGAGGCGGGGGAAATCAGTGAAGGAGAGATAAGGAAGGGAAGGAGGTGGATGGGAGGTCATTCTACGGAGGTTGGGGATGGATTTTGGGAGCTCTGGGATTTGCAGAGAGAGGTGAAATTTTGTGAGTGGGATTGTATCAGTGCACCGGAGTTGCTAGGGGTTTTGGGCACGACAGCCAGGATATCCATTGATATCCTAGAGCTAGAGAGTTAGCTAGTTGGCAGGGAGGAACTAGGTTTTGGGCAGTGTTTTACGGTGCAGCAGCGGTCAAGAAGGCATTTGGACAACGAACGACTATTAGCATCAGGTTCAGGTATTTCAAATTATGCATTGTTTTAATCTCTTATAAAAAATTATTATAATTGATAAATTTGTAGGCAAATGTGCTAAATTATAGAAATTTCTTGAATTTTACTGTTGTGTTGTAAATTAATGGTTGTTTATTTAATTCGTCCCCTCACACATAGTACATTGTATTCAGAACATGGGTGTACTTTTGTAGGATTGGGGAGTGCCTAGGGGAGTGACCATGGCTTCAGAAAATTTCGCAATAATCTCCACTTTGGCCTCCTTGATGATTTGGGAAGGCATGGTACTGAATAGGTCCATGAAATGGTGTTGTAGTGGCATCTTGCACAACCCCTCCTAATGGTCCTACTGGCAAGGTTTCCATAGGATTAGTAGGGGGTCATTCACCCCTCAATCACAAACACTTTGTCATTGTATGACCTTTTTGTATAACATGAAATGCACCATACCTACGGTCAACCTACTTTAGGTAGGGTCAGTTCCTGAATATTCTTAGTTAATGCAGATATTTTACCTTGCAACTGTGCAATATTGTGATCTTTATGTGGTCCCATTACCCTCAAGCTTCTAGGGTATCCTGCCATAGCCTCGATTTTAATATCTTGCTCCAAAGCTTCTCCCAATGTAGCTATTCTTTGCTAGGTTAATGGGATCCAAGTTAATGGTGAAACTCCTTGAATAAACCATTCTTGTTGGTGGTCATCATGGATGGGGTCTACCGATTTCCCTATCACATCTTTAAATCTTTGGTTATACTCCCAAGAAGACTCACAATCTCTTTGTTTGATCTCCCTCAATTTAGAGAGAGCGTGTTGTTTAGATTTTGGTAAGTGAAACTCTACTATGAACCTCTGCTTGATTTTAGCAAGAGAGAAAGCATGTACTTGAGGATTCCCTGGTTCAATGGATTTCATATGCCATTTTAAAGATCAACCTCTCAAGGTGGTTTGAAACTCTACTAGTTTGTTTGAATATAGAGTTCCACAAGACCTCCAGATGGCTTCACACAGAAACCAATGATGTTCAACATCCTCATCCCCTTTACCCCAAAAATCTGGGTATCGGGTGAGGGATCCTGCATGTTGAGTTCCCATTGTAGAACTTGGAGAACCTATCAAAATGAACCCTAAGGGTCATGGTTGCGATATGACTAAAGAACTTGCACCATTTTTTCTATTACTACTTGAGCTTGCTAGATTATAAGGATTAGAAATGAAAGAAACTATTAAATAATTTAGTATAGAGTTTACCGAATTTCTAGATAGCATTGAAGGACTGGGTGATTTAGGGTGGGTTCCCTTGCCTCCAGAACAGAGTTCTTGAACCTAGGGGGTCACATGAGTATGTTTTGTATTAGTTTTGTGATGTGATTCAACATATTATGGCATCACAAGATCTGATTCTCCCACAACTTCTTCAGGGACTCTGACTGAGTTCTCTTTTCCAAGAGTGGTGTCTATCCTCATTCTTTCTTTTGAATTTCATTCCTCTCATCCACTTCCTCCAGAAATTTCACCTATGTCTCCAAATATCTCATGTAACCATTGGTTGGCCAACCTTCTGCATATCTGCAACTCTCGTAACTTCTCTAACTCTCTTTTATGACAACTCCCAAAGCCAATCTCTTTCTGTGACTGATCATTCCTCTTCATCAATTTTCACATATGCACTCATTCATCTGTGGCACTCTTCACTCAAAAACCCCCCATACCTCTAGAACGTTCACAACCTAACTCATGAACCCTCGCATGAATCCCCTACCCCTCATGTGAAAGGTTTTACACTACCATTTCAACTGAAGGAACATGCAACATTCCCTCTTCCTCTAGCAGAATCTTGATCCACAACGAGATTTCTCACAACAATATCCTCTTTCCCCTTCTTGAAATATTGATTCCGCTTTCGAAAAATATTGGTGGTTCTCCGCAACAAACTCAAAGATATATCCTTCTAGGGTAGTATGTACCCATAAATCCACAGCACGAGAAATTTGATGATCCAACTGATGAAGAGTTGCCAAATGCTCAAAAGGTCCATTGATATCTTATGTTGAATCGATCTTTGAATTTGGGTGCTTCTTGCAGCTGGTCGAGCCATTGTATTGCCACTTCCAGGAATCAAATCTAGAAGATCTCATACTAGTCACTCACAGGTTATGAGTAAGAAATAGTGCTCTTCACAACCCTCAAGATTTTGTTCTATAACTCAAATTCTTGCAGTATAAACTCATCACACCTTCTTTCCCACCAATTCTCAATGTCTGACTTAAGGATGTGATGTTGCATCCTCTAAAAATTCACTATAAATTCAGGTCCCGGCAACAAAACCATTTGTTGGCGCAAAGTTTGAGACTAGGGTTCTCGGAGGTTACCAACAAAAATACCATTGTAGTATAGCAACATTGGCATATTCAACCTTATGCAATGGAAGGAAGTCTCACTTGAGGCACATCCAAGACTTGTGTGAGGTGAAGTGAATCAAAGAGAATGCATCAATGGTTCTAACGCAACACAATGAAGAGTCCTACTTTAACATATACATAATTATATTATCAATTGACTAACCATCATAAACATTAGATTAACCAGAATTCTCAACATACAGACAGGTACATACATGAAAGATAATGGCTAAATACCAAATACACAGTACGAAAGTAATTGCCCAATTAAGAAACTACAGATTCATACACATAATAACCAAAATTTTAGGGCCCAAACAATCTCTTATATTATCAATATCTTAGAATTCATGATCCTGTGACTATATCCTTCTTATCATAACTTATACATCACACTCCATGTTCCAATACCCAATACACACTCTATCTCTATTGTGCAAGCACAATTATTCTCGCAAAATCCATTATAGTAGCTTATCGCCTAGACTCAATAACAACAATGGTGATAGCTTGATAACATAGGGAAAAAAACAATAATCTAACAATGCATAATATGACCAACAACCAACCAACCCTTTCCCATTACATATTCCTTTATTTATAGTTTTCCCTCTGGTGCTTCTTGACTTCTTGATTTTCCTATTGTCTTTTCTTCATTCTACAGAATGTTGTTTTTACCTCTTTCTCTTTGCATGTGCTCGAAGCTTCTGACTCTTTCCACTTGATCGTCCAACGGGTGCATGATATGTTTTCATTGTTGACACTCTTGCAGTTAACTTTTCCACTTATCCTAGTTGTTCTTCACCGCTTCTAATCTTCCACTATGCTATTGTGCTTTCCCACAAAACTTTGGCCTTTCCACAAAATCAGGCTCTCTTCAAAAATGGAGGGCCCAACACTCCCAGTTCTTTGAGGGGAGAAGGATAAATCAACAAAAACTATAAGTCTATTGAAAAAAAAATTAATCAACACGCTTTGTAATCCTACTATTAACTCTACTACAACTCTTTTTAATAAAAACATGTCTCCTGGTTATCTATCTCTCTGTGTGTGGTTACTTTATTCACGTGATTTGTATTTCAATACATATAAGTGGAACACCATCACCACCACCATTATCTAATTATCTTTTACACATTTATTTTATTCACATGCATCTATGTTGGATAAGTAGTTCAAAGAACTAAGTTTTGAGGGTGCTCGCAAAACCAGGAAGGATAGCAGTTAGGCATGCAAAAGCAGGTAGATGTGTAAAAGTAGGAAGAAAAACAGTCAAGAGTGTAAAATCATCATGCAGGTGCAAATATAAGAAAAGAACACCTGAACAATGACTTTTCATGAGTTGTCATAGGGTTTTTGGGGATAGGCGAGTAGGGTTTTGAGCCCTAAATTCTATGTATAAATATGTAATGGGTCAGGTAGAATAGGTTGTCCATGCTGAGGGAATATGAGGCTGAAGTTGTGTTGAAAGTTGAGCTGATGATAGGTTGAGGTTTACAGAATAGATTGAGAATGAGAGAGAGTCTATGTTTGAAGGTTTAGGGAGGATTTGTAGAGAAGAGGCTTGCACTACATAGTAGCTAGGAAATATGGATAAGTACATCATGATGTATCTATTGTAAGTATAGTGTGCAAGCCTATGATGATTGCATAAATAATAATAAAGAAGCCATTCATTGTGGATGTAGCCCAAGATTTGGGTGAACAACCTTAAATTCTGTGTCTAAATGTATTTTTATGTGATTGTTCAGGAATGTTCTATCTATCCATAACTAGAGCTAGATCTATTTCTTAGATGATTGATGCACATTAATTATGAATGTTACAATGAATAGTTTATTTTGCAATCTATGTCACAATGGTGTTGCATAATTAAAGTTTACTAATTAATCAAGGAAAAAGGGACAAAGAATATGACGCACAAGGTATATAAGTAGGAATGAACATGATTATAGCCTCCCATCCCCTCATCCTTGCAGAAACTTAGTTCTTGTAGCCCCAATAGATGCCTTAGATGAGAATTCACTTGCATGTAGGTGATTTCAAAAGGGCTAGTGTATACAAGGTTTGTTGGTAGAATAAACTAAACCTATGGCTTACAACCGCGTGCCAACAAATGGTTCCATTGTCGGGACCCAGAATCTGTGATTGAGGGAATGTTTTGGAGGCCGACTAAGAAAGAGATCATCAAATGGATAGAAAGAAAAGAAAAATAATTCTCTCGGAAAGAGAATAGAAACCCTCGGATGAGCAGTGAGAAATGGATGCCAAAGGTATGTGTACACAGATTTGCATGAGATTTTCTTTGGTGAATTTCCAATTATCTTAACTGAGTGGTTAGAAACATTAGTAGAGAATAATGGAAGGTATTTAACTGCAACACTTAGTAACTAGACTCCTGAGTTAGTAAGACAATTGAATTGGTAAGACAAGTTTGGAGTATTGCGCAGTGGAAGAAGGTACAAGAGGTTGAAGATTGGGGCTGAGAAAGGAGGGTCGTGCAGTGAGTTTGAGAGGAGAGAACCCTGTGCAATAGTTCATATCGTAGAAATACCACACCTAGAAGGAGAGGAAGATAATTCTTTGTTCATTCAAATAATAGAAGAGTCGTCAAGTCCTACTCAGACTAGATCCTGTGTCGAGTCCACGAACCTGGGTGCATCACCTAGATCCAAAGTAACAATTGAATATCTATCACAATCACTTATAGTTAGCAAAGGAAGACATAGTAGCAATAGCTAGAGCAATGGAAGAAGTGCACCGAGTCAGAGTCGACCAACATCATTGAGGGGAGGTACTACACAAAACAACATGGCAGAGTTAGAAAACACATTGAGACTTCCTGAGTTAGAGGGATTTGGGTCGGAGGACCCAGAACAACATCTATTCATCTGTGAAACAATTTGGGCTGTGAAGAATGTCTAGGATGAGGCTGAAAATATTGCATAGTTGGAAACCACATTTAGAGGCCACGCATTAGTCTGGGATATGAAACTGCAGAGGACCACACCTACAGGACAAGCAAGGACTTTATAATAAATTAGACAATCATTGTTGAAAGAGTTCAAGAAGCGAAAATCGGAGTCGCAGTACATCACAAAATTGAAGGAAATCAAACAAGTGCAGAAGGAGTCAATTTGTGACTATGATCAAAGGTTTAAGGATTTGATGGGTATATTGACATTTCAAATTCCTGATCAACAACACCAAGAATGGTTTATTGTAGGACTACTACCACACATTTTTCAGTTGTTGATTCAACATAAGGTTGTGTCACAACCTGAAGCTTTGGAGATTGCAATGAAATTGGAAGCATCTCCTATAGGAGACGGTGGGAGGATGGTGCAAGTATAGATGCAGTTATCTACCTTGACAATTCAATTAGAATAATGGACAAAAGGGAAGGAGAAGTGGGAACATGTTTGGTGTACCAAGTGTAGGATTGAAGGCCACCATAAGGATGAATTCCCAACATTTGTGCAGTATTTGGAAACTGGGGCACCAAATCTAATACTAGGAGGGGGATACTGTGAAATATGTAAGAAATGGAGACATCATCCAATTGAGTGTCCATTACTACAGAAATACTAGAGTATGCTAAGGAATCTATTTTGTAACTTTTGCAAGTTAGTCAGGCACGAAGAGAAGAATTGTTGTGGATTCGATTTGATGAGAGAGTGCACTTCATATATGTATAGGATTCAGGAGGAGAATAATGCGATAGAAGGAGGTGGTCCATAGTATAATAATGAGAGAGGATTTTATCAAGGAAACCAAGTAGGATTTGGCAGAGGTCGAGGCAGAGGAAATTTTGGAAGAGGTAGAGGACCAATAATATAAGCAATTGTAATCAATCGGGAAACTTAGCTCGTGACTACCCGAATCCTTGTACAACCTGCATATATTGTAGAGCACTGGATAATGTGACAGAAGAATATCCTCAACTACTTGCGAAGTGGCAGGAAAGATGGAATCAAAACCAGAACCCAAATCAAAACGTACAAAATATATCAGTCGAGCAACACAATGGAGGGCCTAGAATAGTAGTTGTTACGCGCAAAGGATCTAGAACAAGGGATGATACAAAAAATGGAGGGAGGCAGGTTGAGCAATGGGTGAGGAAATCAACATGACCTATTCTGACATTTGAAACTAAACAAGAAAAGGAGACGTATCATAGGGTAATAAAATAAGTACTGGGACTAGATAGGGTAGCATCAACATCATCTACGCCTCTTGTCTATGAACGTACTATACCATAAAAGTTGGTTGAGAAGGTAAGTACTCTAAGAGATTTTCTGACAAGTTTCATAGAATTTATGAAAGATGAAACTGTGTTGAATGAATTATGTGAAATTATTGATCATTGTTCACAAGAAAAGGAAATTCATATCGCACATAGGGTAGTGAATCAAGTACTGCACAAAAAGAGAACCAACAGAGAGTTTGGATTAAGTGTACAGATTGGGGAATATGATGTGGACAATGTCATTTTAGAATTGGGTTCCAATGTAAACGTGTTAACAAATCAAACATGGAAAATGATGGGGAAACCTAGTCTTCCATTCAGTTAAGGTTGGAAAACCAACACAAGATAGTACCAATTGGTCGATTGACAGGGATACCTGTGAATATCGATGGGGTGCAGAGTGTAGTAGATTTCAGATTCATCAAGATTGTGGATGATATCCAACCATATCCAAAACTAATGGGGTTAGAATGGGCCTTTGACAATCAGGAAATTATTAGCCTGAAAAGGAGGGAAATGATATTTGAGGTAGGAGACTTGAAGGTTACTGCACCATTGGATCCAATAGAAGGAAAGAGGTATATCGAACCACTAGAGGAAATGAAATTGACAACCTGTATAATATGATAGCATGAATGAATGATTATGTTAGCCCTACCGCAGATGGTGCACTAAGTTGGAGAAGATTTAGCTCATGTGCATCGGACGTAGAGGAAGGTCTGGAACATTGGCAGTAGAGGATGCATGAATTATCAACTAGATGATGTTCCCAGATTACTCGATCATTTTGCTGGATTGGAATGGAGCTATGTGACCCACCCAAATATGATGGTTTGATTGAAATAGAATATTTCGTACAACCATTTGAGTTGCAGATACCTGAACAACAAAGACTGTTGGCATTAAATGTTTTCTTTAAGACCAGCTAGATGGTGGGATGCACACAAAGAAGCAATAGAAGACTGGAAGTAGTAAAAAATCTTGATGCAAGTTAGATTTGGTACCAAGGTTGAGTATATTGCGCAAAAGTATACAGGGGTAATTGATCCAACATATCATGTTGAGAATTGTAGAGACATATGGAGTTCGATACTAAAGAAGGAAAGGATGCACAAGTTTATACATACACTGGATACAACTCCTAAGAACTGGCACTTGTAACTAGAAATGCGTAGAGAAAGAGAAAAATGGGCCGAGCTAACTCAAAGGTTTAAGGTAAAATTTAATTTTCAACATGAATCTCCATTATTGGATGCAACCTTACAGGTCATTAGAAACAAGATCTTTTTAGAAGAATGGTCAATGGAGCTAGTACATATTTGTAGTGCACACTGGGATTCTATGACTGTTCATGAATTACTGGAATGTTACAATGTTGCTAAAGAAGAACAAAATGAGGAATATACAAGTACCTAAAACCAAGGGGAGACACACAGTAGAAGGACCATATCTTGAATCTCTTGCGTACACACAACCAATAAAGACATGGAAGGTAAATATTGTGACAAAACAAAATCCAAAATTTACGCAGATATGTGATTATTGGAATGATGAAACTATGGAGAAGATTGCATATTTATTGCACGAGTATGAGGATCTATTTCCAAATATGTTATCAGAGATGAAGGGGATAGATGGTGAGTTAGGAGAAATGAATATCTCTTTGAAACTAGATGCTAAGCCAATGAGATGGAGACCCTACATGTTAAATCCAAAGTATAAAGAGAAGGTGAAAGCAGAGATAGACCGAATGTTGGAAGCAGGAATCATTGAACCAATCATGGAATCAGAATGGATAAGTCCAATGGTAGTGCAAGATAAGAAGACATGGGGAATCAAGATTTGTGTAGACCTAAGTAAGCTAAATGATGCATGTTTGCATGATCCATTTCCAACAACATTTACAGATGAGGTGTTAGAGAATGTAGGGGAGTAGGAGGCCTATTCTTTCATAGATGGCTTATCCGAATATCTACAAATTAATATTACACAGGAAGATATACATAAGACTACCTTTGTGATAGAGTGGAGAAGTTATCAGTACACACTGATGCCTTTTGGGATGAAGAATGCACCTACAGTTTTTTCAAGTGTAGTTGTCACAATGTTTAAGAAACGTGTTCATAAGTTCCTTGAAGATTACTTAGATGATTGGACTATGTTTATTCTCTTGAAATATCACATAGAAGTACTCATGTTAATGTTGGATAGTTGTAGACAATGTCAGGTTTCACTAAATTTGAAGAAATGTATTTTCTCCATGCCTTTTGGAATTTTGTTGGGGCCTCGTGGTATGTAAGCATGGCTTATTAATATATCTTGCCAAAATTACAGTGGTTTTGGACTTACAATCACCCACATCAGTCAGACAGTTGAGAGAAACCCTGGGTCATACAAGATATTATAGGAAGTTCATTAAGGGTTATGCGCAAATTACAAGACCCATGGAGAAGTTGTTAAAGAAAGAAGCTAAGTTCTAGTGGAATGAGGACTATGAGAAAGGTTTGGATACATTGAAGCGGAAATTAGTGACCGTGCCAATTTTGATATTTCTAGATTGGAAGAAGGAGTTTTATGTTCATTTGATGCATCATTCATAGCTTTGGGTGCAGTATTATCTCATCCAGGAGAAGGATACATACACCATTCAATTGCATTTGCAAGAAGGAAACTGTTAATAGTAGAAAATAATTACACTACCTCAGAATGAGAAGGATTGGAAATGGTATATGTGCTACAAAAGTTTGGACATTATTTATTGGGGTCTCAATTTAAGATGTATACAGACCATTCTACACTAAGATACTTAGTGAAGAAGCTAGTGTTGGGGGGGAGAATATGCAGATGGTTGTTGTTGTTCCAGGAATATGATTTTGAAGTTGTTGTGAGACCAGGGAACTTGAATGCGGGACCATACCACTTATCACACATACTATCAAGAGAAGATGCAGGAAATCTAGATGACAACTTGTCAACTGCACAGTTATTTCCATTTAAAATGGTGGACGATTACTTCACAGATATTGTGCAATTTTTAAGTACATGAATGGCTCTGTCATACATGAAAGTGGCATAGAAGAAAAATTTAGTGGTTAAATAAACAGACTATCAGTTAATTTTAGGAAACTTATACAAGTTAGGTGCATATGGAATATTGAGATGATGTGTGTTGGAGCATGAAATTCCAATGATACTCTCAGAAATGCATGAAGGAATTGCAGGAGGACACTACACAGGTAGGGAAACATTGCATAATATTTTGTGTGTGGGGAGATGGTGGCCCACACTTCATAAGGATGCTAAATAATATTGTTAGGCATGCGATGTTTGTCAAAGGGTGGGAGTGCCATCTGGAAGGGATGAGATGCCTTTACACCCATAGGTTACGTTGCAGGAACTTGATAAATGGGCAATAGACTTTGTTGTACCGATCAACTCACCAGTGAGAATATCAATAGCTAAGTATATAATCATTGTGATAGAGTATTTGACGAGATGGGCAGAAGAAAACCAGTCATAGACTTCACCACAGAGACTGCTACAAGGCTTCTATTTGAGAATGTAGTTACATGATTTGGATGCCTATGCATTTTACTCAGCGATCAAGGAACACACTTCCTGAATAGGATGATTGCATCATTGAACGAGGAATTTCAAATTCATAATTAGAAGAGTATACCATATCACCCTCAAGCCAATGGGACAGTAGAATATTTTAATAAAATTCTGGAGAATTCTCTGACAAAGATCTGCAATGTAGGAAGGGATGACTGGGACTTGAGGATTCTTGCAATATTATGGGCATACAGGAATACAAGCAAACATTTGATAGGACAGACACATTTTAGGTTGGTCTATGGGAAAGAATCAGTAATTTTGATGGATTTTATTGTGCCTAGCATGCACGTTGCAGCGATTACTGATCTTTTAGACTCTGGCGCAGTAAAGGAGAGATTGTCATAGTTGGTACAACTTGAGGAAGATTGATTTGTCACAAGTTTCCATCAGAAAGTGCAGAAGGAAAGGGAAAAGACATGGGATGATAGACATATCAAACAGAAAAATTTTCAAGTGGGGGACTTAGTATTACTATACAACAGTAAGTTCATGCAACATCCATAAAAGTTTTGAATGCATTGGTTAGGACCATATGTGATTAAGCATGTGAGAAAGGCAAGTGTTGTGCGGTTAGAAACGTTGAATGGAGAAGTCCTGATAGGAATGGTGAATGGCGATCGACTGAAAATTTATAGGGACAGTCGATCTACCACACACTAATCTGACCTACGTAAGAACATTTGTATTATAGTAGGAAAAAGAAAAAGAAAAAGTAAGAAAAAGTAGAAAAAGGAAAAAGAAGAAAAAGTCGAAAAAGAGAAAATAAAACCAAAGGTAAGCCAATAAGAAGTAAGAGAGATACATCGACAGGACCCATGTACAAAAAGTGAGTGTTGTGCAGATAAAAGAAACATCGTATATACATTTAGGTATGCACACAAGCAACACGTGGAACAAGACCGCCATGATCGTTAAAGGCATTAACAGGGAGGAAACAATGGTTAAAGAGCGTTAATGACAAATCATAAAGACGACGCATAGAAATAAATGGAAAAATTCATCGGGGATCATGAAAGAATGGATATATGAGGCACAAATCCAACAAAAGATATGGCAATAAAGAAACATTAAATCAAGCATTCATCACATCACTGGCAGATTAGACAGTTAATTCATGCGCAAAGGGACATGGAAAACTGGTGAAGGGGCACAATATCCATGAAGGGTCAACAAGCATTGGTTATTGTCACTTAGAGTTGCATGTGAATAAGAGAGATCCAAGAAACATATTGCAAAGCCAACAAAAACCCCATAGACAAAGGAGTTGTCATTGGTAACTAGATTATAGACATGGTACCCCCAAAAGGAACAACTCACGTACCAAAGAAATCCCAAACAAGAGAACAAACAATAGAACCAAATGTTTAGGAGACTTTGGGAGCATCATCGTCGGAGCCGAGGTTTCCCCAATATTATATTCCACCAAGGAAGGATGATTCCACAGCAGTGACATTGCAGAAGAATTCCTACTACGAATTGGTGATTTCGGACATCCCAGATGGGGTCATGATGGACACAGACATGCTAGGGAGAGTGTCACATCTCAAATATGTGGACCATGATATCACAGACACAATGAAGTTCCCTAAACTTGCACCACACCACTACTTAGAACTGAGGATAGATCCAGCAATGAACCAGAGAATACCTGTGCCAAAGGTATGGGCCAGAGGACTGGAGCGAGCAGGCATACTAAACCTATTCGACATCCCACATTTCAGCAAGAGAAACGAGGTGAATGCATGTGTTAATTTTCTCTTAAATTGTGTGTATGGAGGCTATTTGTGGCTGGACAGGTCAATATCTATAGATACAAACCTAATTGCAATGATCACAAGCTTACCATTGCAGGGAAAAGATCCAAACTCATTGTTTGTAGACAAGAAAACTGACAGGACTCTATCAGAGGCAACAAGGGAAACATTTCACATGGTTAGAGGTGTGCACAGGTTGTATGTGCCAAGCATATGTGACCCAACAATAAGGATTGCAACACAGGCATTGGCATGCAAGTTACAGAGGAAATGAAGAAAATACCAAGTGCCAACATGAGTGATAGTCGTGACTAAGAAGTGTGTCGAAGGGGTCTCCATGAGTTGGGCACATTTATTATTGAACCAATTCCTCATTGACTGTGCATAAGCACATGATAGAGGCATGGAATTATATTATCCATGGTTGCTAATCATGATTGTGTTTGCAGTGTGGGAAGAGTCATAGGATGTGTAGTTCTTGGGTCTTAGAGGTAAGCCATGCTTGGAAGCTAAGTATCAAAACTTTTGGTACATTCTGAACAAAATAATACAGATCAAAACTAACATGGAATTCTTTCTATACAGGGAAAGGATTCGACATTGAATCAAGAATACACCAGGCATCTCACCAAAATTGGCAGAGGTGTACATCTCGATTTTGCAGTTTAGAGCAGACCGACACCATATCTATATACAATCAAAGAAGGACCCAAGAGAGGAACGTGTCCAAACAAAATACAAGATCAAAAAAGAATATATCTACCTAATCATGCAATATTGGGATCCATATTGGAAGGTTCCCACGAGCGGAATAGATACAGAGCACCCTAATAACAATGCATATGAACAAGGTAATGAACAGGGTAATGGACATGGCAACAAACATGGCATAGACACAGAAGACGTGCAGCAGAAAATCAGGGAGAAAAGGAAAGACAAGGGTAAGGGGCCAAGAACAACTGCACGCAAGAATATGAAATCCCACAAAGTACTAGCTAACTATACTTTGACAGATGATGACATCAATAGAATTGGCTAGCAAGTGAGAGATGTCTCGGATGAAGTAATTGAGAAAGCATAGTGAAAACAAGAAGAACTGCTTCAGCACGTGCAGGACAAGTTTAGAACATTGCAACATCTCTTGGAAGCAACAAGGATAGCACTAAAGTGTAGATCCAGTGAAGGACCATCAACAATTCTGATTGGGGAAGTAGGGGATACCACTTCTTATTTTTCACAGATGGAAACAGGGCACAGAGTGTTGAAGATCTCACCAAATGTGATTGAATTCCCAACACCCGATATGTAGGAGCATGTACAATGACTAAGTCACCTGGACTTAGTCATTTCACAGATGCCCACAATATTACTACAAGGCTTGCACATCGGTATTGCACAGGAGATATGGTTTTGCACAGAATCAACATCAAGTGAGTTGGAGAAGGTAGTGGTAGGGAAGACAAAGCTTCAATAAGATTATACAACTACTTTACAGGAGAATATTGTGCCTGAGGAAAAGGATGAAATGATATTGAAGGAGAAGAGCAAGGTTGAGGAAAATTCCTAGAGAATATTGAAGGAGAAGGACGAGGTTGAGCAGCAAGCTGAGCGAATACAGTAGGCCATCCAAAACATCTATAAGGATATTCCATAAATGTCGATGGTGGTTGAAGCTACTCTTGAAAAACAAGTCTCAACAATCAAGGAAGTCATTAAATGCTTCCACACTAGGATTGAAGACTTGGAATCATGCACCACACCAGGGACACCACCTGAGGAAAAGGAAAAAAGAGAAAGAACCGATATGACATTAGTAGCAAATATTAAGAGTCTAGATGAGGAGTGTGTGAAGCTATGTGAGGAAAGCACACATATTTGGACAAACCTGATGGAGGATCCATAGATGAAGCTTGTGGAAGATATATTAAGGGATGCGTAGGAAAAGACACAGAAGGCATCAAAGAACATAAGTATGTTGCCACCAGCTAAGAACATGATGACCATGGCATAAATTCAATCATACAATGAAATAGAAAAGATAAGGGACCAACAGAAGATTCTCCAATAAAGAGTAGTACTACTACAGGACGAATCACTAAGGGTAATAGGGGAATTGGTAGTTGCATAGGGAATGGTAAAGAAAGAAACACGAGAAAGTGAGGAGAAACTTACGACCTTGACTGCACAAGTCATAGAGGATATTTTTGAACAAGAATTAGAGGTTAAGAAAGGCATCACAACAACAAAGGATCCCTTCCAATAGTTCATGGAAGCATGTAGGGGCACGACACAACAAGCTTAAGTGGCTCAGGACGAGCCACAAGTGACTGTTGGGGGTCTGTTGGATAGGTAGTTCAAAGAACTAATTTTTGAGGGCATGCACAAAAGTAGGAAGGACAACAGTTAGGCATGCAAAAGAAAGTAGATGTGAAAAAGTAGGAAGAACAACAGTCAGGATTGTAAAAGAAGCATGCAGGTGCAAAGATAGGAAAAACACGTCTGAAAAATGAGTTTTCATAGGGTTTTGGGGGATAAGCGAGTAGGGTTTTGAGCCCTAAAATCTATGTATAAATATACTATGGGTCGAGTAGAATAGATTGTTGATGATGAGCGAATAATAGGTTGAATTTGTGCTAAAATTTGAGCTAATGATAGGTTGAGGTTGAGAGAATAGACTGAAAATGAGAGAGAGTCTATGTTTAAAGGTTTAGGGAGGGTTTGTAGAGAAGAGACTTGCACTGCAGAGCAGTTAGGAAAGATGAAGAAGTACATCATGATGTATCTATTGTAATCATAGTGTGCAAGCCCAAGATGATTTCCTAAAGAATAATAAAGAAGCCAACCGTTGTGGACGTAGCCCAAGATTTGGGTGAACCACGTTAAATTTTGTGTCTGAATGTCTTTTTATGTGATTGTTCAGGAATGTTCTATCTATGCATAACTAGAGATAGATTTGTTTCTTAGATGATTGATGCACAATAATTATGAATGTTAGAGTGAATAGTTTATGTTGCAATATGTGTCACAATGGTGTTGCATAATTAAATTTCACTAATTAATCAAGGAAAAAGGGACAAAGAATACAATGCACAAGGTAGATAAGTAGGAATGAACATGATGATAGTATTTGATCCCATCGTCCCTGTATAATCTTGGTTCCTGCAGCCCCAATAGATGCCTCGAGTGATAATTCACTTGCATGCAGGTGATGTCGAAAGGGTCGGTGTCTATAAGGTTTTTTGGTAGAATAAATTGAACCTAGGGTATTACAACCATGAGCAAACAATCTCATTTCAATGCATGCAAATCCTAATAATGACACCCCCATTTCAAATCTATCAATCTATCTCATATCTGGTTTTCATTTCAATGTATTCTAAGCCTATCAAAAAATAAATTTATATTCTTATATAAGTGGGATAACAATATCCCAAGGGATTAGTTCAACAAATTGTCATGAATGTTGTTGGCCATTTGGCTAGTTCTATACCGGAAAGTACTTGGTTTAACACCTCTTGTTTAGGTGCACTAGTATACACTAGAAGATTTAACAGGTATAGGATACAAGAATGTGGAGAATCATCCATTAGGTTTCTCCATGAGGTTTTCCTTCCGATAAAAAAAGTGAGACAAGAACAATAACAATATTATGTATATTTCATTTGCACATTGTTGGATAGGCATTTTGAATAACTAAGTTTTGAAGAGGATGCGCAAAAGAAGAAAAGGGACCAGTTTGTGGGGTCAAATCATAAGTCAAAGCATGCACAAAAGCATGAATAACAACAGTTAGGAATGCAAAAGAAACATGCAGGCGAAAGCATCATGTTGGCGAAAAAGAAGGAAAAGTAGCATGCTGGCAAAAAAGAGGGAAAACAACTACAACACATTAGGGTCTTGGGATAAACTATTAGGTTTATGAGCACTAACTCTATGTATAAATATGTAATGGGTTGGGGAAGAATAGGCTACTGAGAGTAAGAGATTATGTTGCATATGAGTGAGAATCCTTACTATAGTTTTTGGAGAGGTTTTGCAGAGAGAGAGAGGCTTGCACTGCAAAGCAGCTAGGAAGGTCTGGATAGTATGATATGTTATATCTATTGTAAGCATAGTGTGCAGGCCTAATATGGTGATTTCACAAAGAGTAATATAGAATCCATTCATTGTGGACGTAGCCCAAGGATTGGGTGAACCACGTTAAAATCTGTGTTTCTATGTGTTGTGTTGATGTGGTTGTTCACAGATGTTTTTTTTATGCATGATTAGTATAGATTTGTTTACTATATGATTGATGCACAGTAATAATGAATGATACAGTGGGTTACTTATGTTGCAATATATGTTATAAGGGTTTTTCACAATAGATTTTGTTAACTAATCGAAGGATATGAATAAAGATATTGTGCAAAGGGTGGATAGATAGTAATGGATACAATGATAGCCTTACAACCTCTTTCCCCTGTAGAAACTTGGTTCCTACAGCCCTAGTAGATACCTCGAGTGAGACTTCACTTGCATGAAGGTGATGCCAAAAGGGTCGGTATCTGAAGGGTTTTGTTGGTTGAATAAACTGAACTTAGGGTCTTATTACTACATGCCAACAAATGGTTTCGTTGTCGAGACCCAGAATCTGTAATTGAGGGAATGTTTTGGAGGCCAGCTAAGAAAGAAATCGTTGAATGGCTAGAAAGGAAGGAGTGATAATTTTCCCGAGGAGAGAATAGAAATCCTTGGATGAGAAACAAACAATGGTTGCAAAGGTATGTGTTCATAGAGCTGCATGTGATTTTCTTTGGCGAATTTCCAATTATGTTGACTGAATGGTTAGAAATATTAATGGAGAATACCAGAATATACCATACTTCAGTGTCGCGGAACTAGACCCCTAAGTTGGTAAGACAATTGAATTTTGTAAGCAATATTTATTATCACGTAGTCGACTTCTGGTTGAATAGCATACTAGGGGGTTATATTACAGAATTTGTAGTAGATTGTACCCAGTCATATAGTGTCATAGAGAGGGATTGATTTAAGGGTATGTATGAAAGGTTTATGAAATCATTAGGTACCTGGATAAAGATGTTCTTGTGCGAAAAATGTGTGATGATGATGGAATCTTACTGCTAAGGGGATTTGCACACATAGGGGAACTAGGAGATGACCATGGAATAGTATCAAGGTAGGAAGGAATGAAGAAAGAAATGACTACAGAAGGGAGGGACTGAGGATGTAGAGAAACGAGGAAGGTATACCAGAAGAAGACGACAAGTTTGGGATACTACGTAGTGGAAGAAGGTACAAGAGGTTGAATACTAGGGATGAGGAAGGAGAGTCACACAGTGAGTATGAGAGGAGAGTACCATGCGCAGTAGTCCAGATCGTAGAAATACTGCACACAGAAGGAGAGGAAGATAATTCTCGATTCAATCCTATAATAGAAGAGACATTAAGTCCTACTCAGGTTGGATCATGTGTTGATTCCATGACCCTGTGTGCATCACCTAGATCTAAGATAACATTTGAGGATTTGTTAAAAGCACTTATAGTTAGCAGAGGAAGACATAATAGTAGCATCTAGAGAAATGGAAGTAGTGCGTCAAGTCAGAGTCAGCCAACTATACCAGGAGGAGGTACTACGAAAAACACCATGGAAGGGTTAGAAAATACATTGAGAATGTCAGAGTTCTAGGGAGTTGGGTCGGAGGACCCAAAACAACATCTATTTGTATGTGAGACAATTTGGGCTATGAAGAATGTCCAAGATGAGGCCACAAAGATTGTGCAGTCGGAAACAACGTTTATAGGCTGCACATTAGTATTGTACATGAAACTGCAGATTACGACACCAGTAGGTCAAGCAAGGACACTGGCAGAAATTTGACAATCATTATTGAAAGAGGTTAAGAAGCCAAAGTTTGAGTCACAGTACATCACATAATTGAAGGAAATAATACAAGTGATGACTCAGTCAGTGTGGGACTATGATCAAAGATTTAAGGATTTGATGGGTAGGTTGACATTTCAAATTTCTGATCAACAACACAGATAATGGTTTATTGCAGGACTATTGCCAAACATTCGCTGCATGTTGATACAACAAAATGTTGTGTCACAACCTAAAACATTGGAGAATGCATTGAAGCTGGAAGTTTCTTTGTAATGTTCCCTCTTCTTGACAAGAACAATGGAATACTTAGTAGTCTAGTCACGCCTCTAGACTATAGTCTCATGGGAAAAAAAGGGCTAAAAGGCACAATAGGGACACTAAGGAGATAAATGTTATATTATTAAAATGACTTTGGTAAAAGCATAAAAAAGGTTAATTGACTTAGAGGAGAAAATAAAGTAATGACATTAGGAATCAATAAAGTAACTCAAGTGAAAATTAGAATATGGAGGTATTAAAGAAAGAGGAGGGTGCCTCACTCATTATTCATGTCATTTTATCTTATTACTTCTTGAGCTATGCAGCTTACGTTTTGAGGTTTTTGAGTAAACAAACCCTAGAGATCAGCAAGGAGGTGAAATATTCCTCCATTCTTAATCCAATATGTTAGCACTCTGTAATTTTCCCAAGGCTGAAAGGCAGTTACAGAGGCAACATCAAAACCACTTCAAGTCTTGGATCTATCCCTCCAAGACTCAGAGAGGGATCTCTCTTTCTAATATAGCCTTGTTTGAAAAGATATTAGGCTAGTTAATGAAAACAATGGGCTTTGTTGTAGAAAGGGTTTATAAATTGGTTGAGACAGTTACACATCCATTGGGCTATGGGGTCTGCAATTAATTAGGAATGAAATACAGCCAAAAAAGAGGAAAGATGACTTCCACAGGGCGAGGTGATAAACCCACTGGATCTTTTGCAGCTTAAATGATGGATGGAATAACAGATGAGGAAAATATCTTCAACTAACCAGCATTTAAGAATTCATTAACTGAAGATATTTAGAAGATAAACATTTAAATCTCTTGAATCGGAAATAGGGTATCAGAGATAAATCCTGAGACATAACACTATTCATAAAGATTAGATTCAGAAAACAAAGTGGTTACAGGGAAAGAAAACATTTAACTGAGAAAATCACATCACCAGTGAACATACGCAAGAATCCTGTAAAGAGCCTTCCTTTCATTAATGGCAGATTCACTAAAAAAGTTACAGCTTGATCGCCACAGGGCGTTAAGATCCAACCTTTTAGATTAAAATCATCTCTATAAATAGGAAAAATTGTCTCATCAAGTTCCGAGAGTTGGTTCAACCGCCTCGGCCAAAAATAGCCACCACTCCCACGAAATTCGGAGTTTTTGCCATGAAAAATGGACCGTTTTTCTGCGAAACAGGGGTCCGTTCAGACGTGATTTTTTCCTCAATGATGACACCTGGGAGAAAAATGAAATATCTTATTGTATATGGGCACGTTCTGGACAAAAACCTCTTTCCGTTTCGCAAAATTTGTCCCCAGCTGGCCGTGACAGCTCCTGAAAGATCGGGACTGAAACGGAAAATGGAAAATCTGGAAAAATAGGCCTCAAAGATACCTTCGATTCTCTCTGCTCGTGACCCCGTTGAAAAAACTGAAAGAGGTTTTTTTTCCTCAGACCGTGATGAGAAAAAATCTCTCTCATATTTTGAAAATTCGCCTCCGTTTTCTCAAAATCTGCCTCGGACGAAGACGTGGTAAAAATGGGCAAAACTGGTAAATTTTGAAAAATGGTGGTTTTTGGCGGGAGGGCGGTATTCCGGACCCCCCCCCTCGTTAAACGCAGACCGCCTGGGGGGGTCCGAAATTGAACTTGGGTCATTGATTTAAATCTCTGTATTCAGGCCGTTCAGATTAGCATGGTTATTAATTC
>ML783268.1:208583-231153 GCA_009831015.1 Picea engelmannii | reverse complement strand
CCTTCGTTAAATGTCGAACTCACGGGGGGGTCCGGAATTAAACGAGGTGTGTTGATTAGTTTTGATATGGTGGATGAGGGGGGAGCGCATATGAAAATGTATGGGAGTTTAGGTGGACGGGATTATGGAGGAAATTAGTGGATGGTGACGTAGGGAAATGGGTAGTGGGGGTAGGTGGGGTAGGAGTAATGCCGTAGGGGGAGTGGGATGTTACGTAGGTGTGTGGTGAGTGGAGTGACGTGAGGTGGGGTAGTGTGAATGGTAGGATTATTTAGTTTTAACTTTTAGAACCTTTCTATTGGTCACTCACGAAATTAAATGGCAACCTACCCTTTGATTGCCAGTTACATTTGAACAACGCTTCAAACATTAATCTGTCTGCTTTCTCGGATCCTGTCAATGCTACAGAAAAATGGGATTTGATCATCTGAACGACCTGCAATTGGACTCCAGTCAAGAAAATTTAGAACAAGAGCAAAAATAATAAGGTATACCCCAGAACATTCTTCTGTTGGGCCTGCCCTTCAGGAAAATATAATACATATCAGCCAATACCCTGATCGCTATCCATCCTCGTCCTTCTTTTTCTGGCCAGGCTTGCTCAACTTTGGGGTGTCTGCTGGTTCGGAAGTAATTTATGACTTTCTGTACATAAAAACTGCATCAAGGGAAAATATCTTTAATGCTAGAGTAGATATTGTCGATACTTGGACCGCTGTTGAGCATGAGGACCAATACCACCATAGTTTTCTCGAGCAATCAGTCTTGATCATATGTTCCAAAATTATTGTGGCTTCAACCATCTCAAATATTGATTTTGCAGACTTCACAAATGCACGCCAAGCACCTCCTTTTGGCAAAAAAAATTCAGGAACAATGTGCTTTGCAAATATTCGAAAGTTGGTTGTTGTGTTCCTCAATAAGATGGTTGTGTTTCTTCCATTGTCCACCTTGGAGCCAGGCCCTAGATTTGTGTCCATTTGATGCATTTTTCCACTCTTGTTTTCACCTAATACAGCCAAATGTGAAGAGGTAAGGCGTGAGTTGACGACTGTAGGCGAAATACCCAAAGAAGCATGGATGTTAGTCCGCTCTGTACTAATACAACATCAAGAGTAGAATGGTTGGGTGTCGAGAGTTCTAAACCACCTCCACCGTGTCTGGAAAGGCAGATCATGAGACTCGGATCAAGCAAAGGTGAATAGGATGGTGCTGAGACAAAACTTGCTATATCATTAGAGGCAATCAAGCCTATGTCGCGCGCTAAATCTTTATTTGAACCTGGAACTATAAATTTCTTACATATCTCTATCAACTCATATGGACTGCTTGTGGCCCTTTCTTTTTAAATTCACTAGAGTTTGAGGGGAGGAGCGATGACTTTCCCCTTTTCTTTGGAGGAGACTGTGAGGCAGTCTTCATCGGTTCTAAGACACGATCTGCCTGTGAGTGACTGCTTTCCCGTTTTCCACCTTTTCACCTCTGGAGCCACATCATAATTCGCTGTAGCTTCCTCCAGAACTGAAACTCTGTTGGATACACAATTTCCCTTATTATGTGTCTGAAACTCTGAAATAGAAAGAAAAGTATGATGACAAGAGAGACAATGACTGTGAGTTGGCCACCCAGGCTCCAATCATTCATGCCCATGCATTCTCTCATCATAGTGTATTTTTGTCTTTCTCCCACGACGCTTACCGATGTTTGTTCTCCTGGACCTATATATTCACCAAAGGTATTATTTCAGGAAGTTCCTCTCGTTCCTTGTTGCCTCTTCGGTAGCGATCTCAACGGGACTCATGTCTTGTGTATGGCGTTGTTGTTGACAGGTTGCATGGAGCTGGCATAGACACCTTGAAACCGGTTTCAAACGCCTGGCAAAGGGATTTAAATGCTGTTGTTTACATATATTTTTTATTCTCTGCGTAATATCCCACATGTGCGTGGAGAAGGGATTTTACAGCCTTTATGTATTTGTCTGTTTGCAACATGCACTTGATGACATGAGCCCGAGGCTATACTTTGGAGTTAGGAGTTGGCGCTTGCTTGTGTGGATGTGTTGGTTTGTGCTAACTCTTGTGGTTGAATGCTTGGAGATTGGCCCTCAGCCAATATAACCTTTTGCTGGACATTTTAATAATTTTTTAATAAAACTATGCATAAAGGCACAGGCCAGTTTTTTGATAAATTTACTAAAAATGGCTAATAAACCCCATTCTACATTTACCCACAAGAATAACCATTTTATGCCTTTCAAACCAATTCACAAATTATCGCCAAAAATGCACCAGAACTCGCTTTGAATTTCGCGCGCAAACCTCCATCTTAGGATTGGTCAGTGTCGGGTGTTTCTGCCGCCTTCGCCGATCATCGTGAGCGAACACATGTGCCTGAAAAGATAAATATCATTCAGAAAATTGATACCCTATTATATAGGGTCCTAACATAGGCTCCACCTGGGGAAAATAGCTATGAAATAGGTGTTTAGAATCCATGAACTCTGCATTTCGTCGACCAGCTGCTTATTGGGCTGCCCCTGAACTGTAAACTAAAAATAAAACCATGAAGAAACCAAAGGAAAAGATGCTCATTCTATTGAGCTTATTGGCATCCTACCTACCCTAATTTGCTAATATTTTCTTCTCCAATCAAGTAATGAAAAAGTGCCAATGGAGCCAACCCAGCAGTTGATCCCATGATTGGGCTTCCTCATCATGTTTGACGAAAATTAAGGCTGAAATATGCACTGGCAGTAGATGACATATTTGGTCGTTATAAAGTAAACAGGTTTGACAACTTGAGCTAATATAACTCTCCATGTAATCTGCTATAGGGTCGATGAAAACATGATGCATGATATGCATTCCTACATCTTCTATGACCAGTAGATCAGTTGCATTCCCAAAATCAAAACATGCATCTACAGCTTCAGCCTTATAATTGAAAACATACCCATCATCAAAACTCGATTTTTTCCCTATGTGTTTTGTGTCTTTCGACACTTCCTCATACGACTGTGGATGCTCTGATGTTTTATGAAGTGATACCTCTGCTGCAAAAGACAAAGAATCTGATTGCCTGACCATGTCAATATCATAACAGCGTTTTGTCTCATGACTGGAGAATGAAGAATAATTTTGACAACACATGCCATCTAATAGATTAGCTATTGGATCCTGAAAAGACTGACAAGGCTACTGCTTTGACTCAAATGAAATTTCCTGATCCTTTATGTACTTATCCTTCACCGCTTGTCTAAGAGTCTCCTTCAAAACTTGAAATGATTTGAAGCACAATGGTATAGAGCTCTTTTGGATTAAATCGTAATTTGTCTCAGACTCTAAGCTCTCATTAGGAAATTGAAAATCAATGTATGTCAAGGGCTGCAATACTGGGTTTAGAACAGCCTCCATATCCTTAATGATATCATCAATTGATTGGTCATAGAAATTTATGCGTTCACTATTTACCACTGGCCTAGAGTTTCTTTTCAGGAATTGAAGAGATGAGAGACCTATGGGCAAAATGCTTTCACTTACTCTGATATTTTCTGTCTCTTCCCCATCGCTGTCATGACTGTTGTGCCAGGGATGATTGTTGCATCTGAATGGTAAATGATCTTCTTCCTTCCAATGACATGCTGCAGGTTCCTCTAAATAGTCAACCTCTATTTCATCTTCATGATCATCTTCATATTGATCCCACTTGGGTGGACAATCCAAGTAATGAATGTCGTCAAACATGCACATCAAATCAGCTGATTGTTCCTCTACAAGTTGAGACGGAGCTTCATCTTTGACTGTGCCGTGAATTGAATACATGAACGAATCATCATTCAAACCATGGTATCCAGGGTGTGCAGCAACATGTTTGGGAACTGTGGCACTTTCATTCTCTGAAACCAAGGGACCATGATGTCTTTGGACAGCAAGCTCCTCTCTTATGTTAATCTTCTGTATCAGCTTTTCCATGGTACTGGCCAAAATCTCCAGTTTATCTTCTGATGATTTCAGCTACTCCATTTCTTTACCCTTCAACTGTGACCTCTTGATCAGCAAGTTGGTCTCCACATCAACAGCAATTCTCTGCATTTCTTCAAGGCTTGTAGTGTTTCTTTCTCTTAACTGAAATGCCATCTCAGGATCAAAGGCTTCTGGGTAATGCAAGTGAGCTGATCCTGGGGGTGGCCTTATATCAGCAGGTATTGCATGATATGCTTGATTGAATCTGGCTGAAAACTAATGTATTGTCTCCCCTGGCTTTCTTTTCAAGTGCTCATACTCTTCTAGGATAAGGAAAACATTTCCCCCGACTACCCACCTATCCAAGAAAACTTGCATGAACTGCTGAAAATTTCTGATGCTTGCAGCAGGAAGGTTCTTAAACCAATCTTTGAATTTGCCTCCCAGAGACAGGGCAAACATTTTGATACAGACATCATCATCTTCAACCTCATAAAGGTCAAGGAAATCCTCAAGGTTTTGAATATGTTTTTCAGCAGTGATCTTCTCATTTTCTCCATCAAACCTAGGCAGATTATTGATATAATGGGCAGAAAGGTCATGGAGAATAGGAGGCAAATCCAGAGGCTTGTATCAGTCTAGGATTTTTGCAAGAACAGGAGATGAAGCAAGGGGCTTACAAACATCCAGAGGTTTAGCAGGAGTAGGAGACAAAGCAGGAGGCTTATGTCTCACTAGGATTTCTACAGGTGCATCTGGGATGTGCACAGGTGTATGAGCATGTACATATTCTACAGTTGTGTGTATGATCTCTTGAGACTCATCAATTGACTGATGGTCAAAATACTCTTCAACAATATACTTCTGACCAGGCTTAGAAAAAGACAAGACATGATTGCAGATAAAACCAAAGATGTCTTGAAAGCAATTTGAGCTAGAATACTTGGTCTTTCTAGGCTGCTTGGTCATGCTTCAGGTTCTTCCTCTAGTGGAGTCTTCGAGTTGGCATTGTCTGGAGCTGATTGGAGTCGCCAGGTGAATGATCTCATCCTTCTTGTGTCTGGTCACTGTCCACCATCAGTGATCAGAGCTGGAGCTTGAAGTGTACTACTGGGAAAAGTTCCCCAGTGGAGTCGCCATTCTGTTAGCACACTGTAATTTGCCCAAGGCTGAAAGGCAGTTACAGAGGCAACATCAAAACCACTTCGAGTCTTGGATCTAGCCCTCCAAGACTCAGAGAGAAATCTCTATGTCTAATATAGCTTTGTTTGAAAAGATATTAGGCTAGTTAATTAAAACAATGGGCTTTGTTGTAGAAAGGGTTAATAAATTGGTTGAGACAGTTACACATCCATTGGGCTATGGGGTCTGCAATTAATTAGGAATGAAATACAGCCAAAAATGAGGAAAGATGACTTCCACAGGGCGAGGTGATAAACCCACTGGATCTTTTGCAGCTTAAATGATGGATGGAAGAACAGATGAGGAAAATATCTTCAACTAACCAGCATTTAAGAATTCGTTAACTGAAGATATTTAGAAGATAAACATTTAAATCTCTTGAATCGGAAACAGGGTATCAGAGATAAATACTAAGACATAACGCTATTCATAAAGATTATATTCAGAAAACAAAGTGGTTACAGGGCAAGAAAACATTTAACTGAGAAAATCACATCACCAGTGAACATACGCAAGAATCCTGTAAAGAGCCTTCCTTTCATTAATGGAAGATTCATTAAAAGAGTTACAGCTTGATCGCCACAGGGCGTGAAGATCCAACCTTTTACATTAAAATCATCTCTATAAATAAGACAGATCGTCTCATCAAGTTCCGAGATTCGGTTCAACCGCCTCGGCCAAAAATAGCCACCACTCCCACGAAATTCGGAGTTTTTGCCATGAAAAATGGACCGTTTTTCTGCAAAACAGGGGTCCGTTCAGATGTGATTTTTTCCTCATTTATGAAACCTGGGAGAAAAACGAAATAGGTTATTGTAGATGGGCATGTGCTAGACAAAAACCTCATTCGGTTTTGCAAAATTCATCCCCAGCTGGTCGTGACAGCTCCTGAAAGATCGGGACTGAAACGGAAAATGGCAAATCTGGAAAAATAGGCCTCGAAGATACCTTTGATTCTCTCTTCTCGTGACCCTGTTGCAAAAACGGAAAGAGGTTTTTGTTCCTAAGCCCGTGATGAGAAAAAACCTCTCTCAGATTTTTAAAATTCGCCTCCGTTTGCTCAAAATCTTCCTCGGAAAAAGACGTGGTAAAAATGGGCAAAACTGGTAAATTTTGAAAAATGGTGGTTTTTGGTGGGAGGGCGGTATTCCGGACCCCCCCCCTCTTTAAACGCAGACCGCCAGGGGGGGGGTCCGGAATTGAACTTGGGTCATTGATTTAAATCTCCGTATTCGGGCCGTTCAGATTAGCATGGTTATTAATTCAAACTCCGGACCCCCCCCCCTCGTTAAATGTCGAACTCACAGGGGGGTCTGGAATTAAACGAGGTGCGTTGATTAGTTTTGATATGGTGGATGAGGGGGGCGCACATATGAAAATGTATGGGAGTTTAGGTGGGCGGTATTATGGAGGGAATTAGTGGATGGTGACTTAGGGAAATGGGTAGTGGGGGTAGGTGGGGTAGGAGTAATGGCGTAGGGGGAGTGGGATGTTATGTAGGTGTGTGGTGAGTGGAGTGACGTGAGGTGGGGTAGTGTGAATGGTAGGATTATTTAGTTTTAACTTTTAGAACCTTTCTATTGGTCACTCACGAAATTAAATGGCCACCTACCCTTTGATTGCCAGTTACATTTGAACGACGCTTCAAACATTAATCTGTCTACTTTCTCGGATCCTGTCAATGCTACAGAAAATGGGATTTGATCATCTGAACGACCTGCAATTGGACTCCAGTCGAGAAAATTTAGAACAAGAGCAAAAATAATAAGGTATACCCCAGAACATTCTTTTGTTGGGCCTGCCCTTCAGGAAAATATAATACATATCAGTCAATACCCTGATCGTTGTCCATCCTCATCCTTATTTTTCTGGCCAGGCTTGCTCAACTTTGGGGTGTCTGCTGGTTCGGAAGTAATTTATGACTTTCTGTACATAACAGCTGCATCAAGGGCAAAGATCTTTAATGCTAGAGCAGATATTGTCGATACTTGGACCGCTGCTGAGCATGAGGACCAATACCACCATATTTTTCTCGAGCAATCAGTCTTGATCATATGTTCCAAAATTATTGTGGCTTCAACCGTCTCAAATATTGATTTTGCAGACTTCACAAATGCACGCCAAGCACCTCCTTTTGGCAAAAAAATTTCAGGAACAATGTGCTTTGCAAATATTCGAAAGTTGGTTGTTGTGTTCTTCAATAAGATGGTTGCGTTTCTTCCATTGTCCACCTTGGAGCCAGGCCCTAGATTTGTGTCCATTTGATGCATTTTGCCACTCCTGTTTTCACCTAATACAGCCAAATGTGAAGAGGTAAGGCGTGAGTTGACGACTGTAGGCGAAATACCCAAAGGAGCATGGATGTTAGTCCGCTCTGTACTAATACAACATCAAGATTAGAATGGTTGGTTGTCGAGAGGTCTAAACCACCTCCACCGTGTCTGAAAAGGCAGATCATGAGACTCGGATCAAGCGAAGGTGAATAGGATGGTGCTGAGACAAAACTTGCTATATCATTAGAGGCAATCAAGCCTATGTCGCGCGCTAAATCTTTATTTTTACCTGGAACTATAAATTTCTTACATATCTCTGTCAACTCATATGGACTGCTTGTGGCCCTTTCTTTTTAAATTCACTAGAGTTTGAGGGGAGGAGCGATGACTTTCCCCTTTTCTTTGGAGGAGACTGTGAGGCAGTCTTCATTGGTTCTAAGACACGTCTGCCTATGAGTGACTGCTTTCCCATTTTTCGCCTTTTCACCTCTGGAGCCACATCATAATTCGTTGTAGCTTCCTCCAGAACTGAAACTCTGTTGGATACACAATTTCCCTTATTATGTGTCTGAAACTCTGAAATAGAAAGAAAAGTATGATGACAAGAGAGACAATGACTGTGAGTTGGCCACCCAGGCTCCAATCATTCACGCCCATGCATTCTCTCATCATAGTGTATTTTTGTCTTTCTCCCATGACGCTTACCGATGTTTGTTCTCCTGGACCTATATATTCACCAAAGGTATTATTTCAGGAAGTTCCTCTCGTTCCTTGTTGCCTCTTCGGTAGCGATCTCAATGGGACTCATGTCTTGTGTATGGCGTTGTTGTTGACAGGTTGCATGGAGCTGGCATAGACACCTTGAAACCGGTTTCAAACGCCTGGCAAAGGGCTTTAAACACTGTTGTTTACATATATTTTTTATTCTCTACGTAATATCCCACATGCGCGTGGAAAAGGGATTTTACAGCCTTTATGTATTTGGTTGTTTGCAACATGCACTTGATGACATGAGCCCGAGGCTATACTCTGGAGTTAGGCGCTGGCGGTTGCTTGTGTGGATGTGTTGGTTTGTGCTAACTCTTGTGGTTGAATGCTTGGAGATTGGCCCTCGGCCAATATAACCTTTTGCTGGACATTTTAGTAATTTTTTAATAAAACTATGCATAAAGGCACAGGCCAGTTTTTTTATAAATTTACTAAAAATGGCTAATAAACCCCATTCTACATTTACCCACAAGAATAACCATTTTATGCCTTTCAAACCAATTCACAAATTATCGCCAAAAATGCACCAGAACTCGCTTTGAATTTCGCGCGCAAACCTCCATCTTAGGCTTGGTCAGTGTCGGGTGTTTCTGCCGCCTTCACCGATCATCGTGAGCAAACACATGTGTCTGAAAAGATAAATATCATTCAGAAAACTGATACCCTATTATATAGGGTCCTAACACAATATTTTTAAAGGTGGTGAAATATCCCACCCTCACCATTATATTCAGCTACATGTTAGTATCTACAGTGGAAAGAAGAGACAAAGCGCGGATCTAGAGGTTTTCTGCAAGTAGGGCACATTGTTGGTGAAATAAGAGTTTGATTTGATCAATTGAAGGGGGATCTAAGGCCAAAAATATTCCAAGAGGGTTTTCCATCCTTAGAGTTCCATTTCTCATATATTTTGGAAGGGTTTCTTATGCAAAATTATTTATTGTGGCACTTGGGAGAATTTTTGAAGAGGGTCGCACTAATCCTTGGGTATTCGGTGAGTTGGTGGGTTAGATCTATTACTTTGGATGAGGGATTTCTTCATACATATACAGATCTATAGTTTGACAACATTTCACAGGGGTTTGAGGGATTTCTTAGAGGAAGCCGAATTTCATAGTTTGCTACAGCCAGTTGGGGTGAATCTCATCTAGATTTGGAGGTGCCAAGGCTTTAAGGGAAAGCAATTGATCTTGTTTTAAATTGCATGTTGCTACCTGAGTATTAGGAGGACTCACATATTCATCTATTTTGTATCTTGGTGGCATATTCAGCCCAAACTTTTATATCTCTTCTATTTTATTCCAGATCTGTAGATTTCATGTATGAATGTCAACGTATTAACTAAATAAAGGACAGATCTGAAGTTATTTGGGAATTCTCTTGTGTTATATTTCTTGTATCTTGTTATTCCCATTTTTTTTGTTGTATTTATTCTTCACATGATATAAAACTCAATCAAACAACTCTAGCGCAACTTTGAGAAGCACCTATAGAATATTCAAACAAATCATACAAACATATCAGAAATACACCCCTAAGTTCCTAGTGAATCTACTTGGGAACATTCCCAGGAGGAGAGGTCGTGGGGGACAACCTGTATCAGGTATTCTAGATGTAGAAGAGCCAAAAGAAAGTATGGGGGAAACTCATGAAAAGGTGATTCAAAAAGTGAATGATACACTACAGAACAACCAAGTTATTATGCAGCATGGCCTAGAAGAGATGCAGAATCATTTGTATATGGGACAGGAAGAACTGGAGATATCTTTTGTAAATTTTCAGAAGGGACATGATAGAATGATAGCCATAATGGAGGAATAGCACAAGCATCATGGTATCCTCTCTTATTTATTGATGGCGAAAATACATGGCAAGGACTGACCCCTATTTTGAGGAAACCAAGGAGCTAGTGGATCACAGAGTGGAACAAGTCATGATGAGGAATCTGGGCATAAAGATCATACAGAGGACCCCAAATCATCTATAGGTACAAATTATCATTCCTACATAGCTAGGAAGATCACACCTAGGCCATATATTCCTACCTTCTTGGAGGCACGACCAAGGGATACAAATTCCTTTGGGTATGGAGGCATTGAGGAGGAATGGGAGGATATGGAGAGATCATATAGCTCTCTAAGTGCAGGTTTCCGAAGACAGGTTTCCTTGGGAGAATATTGCCACCTAATGTAGAAGTGGAAGTCTAAGGGACATTACAGAGGTGAAAATGATTTGGGGCGCAAGGTAGGAAGAATGGATATGCCCCACTTCGATGGATCCATTCATATTTCAGTTAAGCCTTATGTACAAAAGATGGATGCATTCCTTCAGTTGAACCCCATGGAAGGGGAGAAGGCCATCAATTTTGTAACATTACACTTGAATGGTAAAGCACATGACTGGTGATTTCATGGGATGACCACTTTGGTTCATGAACATGTCAATTCATACATTGACTTCACCCAAAGACTCATTGACAAATTCAACATGGAAGATCCAGAGCTTCATTTCAGGGATCTCACATAGATTAGCCAAACATGATCAACAAAAGCCTTCATTGATGAGTTCAAGATAGTGGTACTTATAGTTCCAGATATGTCAAAATCCAGGTTACTGATGATGTACATAGAAGGGTTGATTGATCCTTTACATGGATGGGTTAAGGATTTCAATCTTGTAACCTTACAAGATGCCATTAAGTGCACCAAGGATTTGGTAGGAACATCCTACAAGAACAAGATCACAACTAGACCCCCAATCATTACAAGGGAGCAAGACACCAGATAGATTGACAAGGGAAAAGGAAAGATGGATGAAGCTACAAGAAGAGAGTTAAGGAGGAAGCAACTATGCTTCACTTGAAAAGATCCATGGTAGCCATGTTATAGGTGTATGGGTAAAGGGAAGATTCACTATATAGAAGTAGTATCTGATAGTGAAGAGGAGATGAATGATGAGGAGAATGGAGCCATTCATAACATACAAATGAACCAAAGGGAGGATGAACAGGTCTCACATGCATAAGGAGAAGAAGTGCCCCCACACCATGATGCATAAATCAAGAAGGTTACCATAGCTTCCATTATTGGTGTGCCTAAGTTTAATACTTTTCAGATGAAGGGGGTTGTGCCAGGACAATGAGAAACAATGCTAGTTGATGGATGAGCTTCTCACAATTTCATTGACATTGCTATGGTTGAGAAGAGACACATTCCCACAGTGGAATTTGAGGGTTTCTTGGTTGAAGTGGTAGTAGGACGTACTATGGTTTATGACATGTATATTCCACAGATGAGATTGACTTTAGGAAGATACACCTTGACGTAGGATTTCTATGTGGTGGATATACCAGAAACAAACATCATACTAGGTGTGCAGTGTCTTAGCATGTTGGGACCAATCACCACCAACTACAAAACCATGGAAATATATTTCAACACAGAAGGAGGAAAAATGATCACGCTTAAGGGGATGACAGGAGAGGCACCTAGAGTTGTGATAGCCAAATGAATGCATGTAATATTTAGGCGAGAGGAGGTGGCCTATGCAGCTGAATGATTTGTTATGGGAGTGGATAGTGGAGAATAAAAGAAGTATCCTCCAGATATACATAAAATCCTTCTCAAGCATAGAAGGGTCTTTGAACTGATTCTTCCATTTTAACCACCAGATAGAGGGTTTGAACACATCATAGAATTGGAACAAGGGGAAAAACCGATCATCACTACACCATATAGACACCCCAAGAAGCACAAGGATAAGATTGAGAATGTTATTAAAGAATTATTATCCATGTGCCATATTAGACCGATTTCAAGTCCATTTGCATCATCGATGGTATTATTAAAGAAGAAATATGGGACTATGCACATGTGCATCAATTACTAAGCCTTGAATAAGAAAACCATCAAAAACTGGTACCCCATTCCCATGATAGATGAGTTATTGGATAAGCTACATGGAAAAGTATACTTCACAAAAATTGACTTGCACTCTAGATACCATCAAATCAGGATGAGGGAGCAGGACATACATAAGACAGCCTTCAGGTTCCACTATAGGCATTATGAGTTCCTTATCATGCCTTTTATGTTGACAAATGCGCCAACCACCTTCCAATCATGCATGAACCATGTGTTTAACAAACAACTGAGGAAGTTCCTACTTGTCTTCTTTGATGACTTGTTGATCTACAGTTCAACATGGGAGGATCACCTCAAGCATGTGGATGAGGTCTTGAGCATCATGGAAAAACAGTAACTATATGCCAAGCAATCAAAATGTAAAATTGGGATGACTGAGGTTCTCTATTTGGGACACATTATTGGAGAAAAGGGGGTACAGGTTCACCTAGAAAATATCCAAGAAATCATGAATTGGCCCACACCCAAAACTTTCACAAAACTCAAAGGATTTCTTGGTATTTGTAGTTACTATAGGAGGTTTTTCAAGGGGTTCTCACAATTATGCACATCTTTGACTAATTTGACCTGGAAGGGTGCATTTAAGTGGAGTAATGAGGCATATTTAACATTTGACAAAATGAAGAAGGTGATGAGCACTTGTCTAGTATTATCCTTGCTAGACTTTTCTCATCCATTCATTTTGGAATGTGATGCATCAGGTGAGGGTGTTGGAGTTGTTCTCATGCAGAATAGACATCCCATTTCCTATGAGAGCCACAAACAGAGAGGGCCTGAGTTTTTGTACACCATTTATGATAAGGAGATGCTATCCATAATGCACACCTTGGCCAAATTCAGGTAATATCTATTAGGAGCGAAATTTTTGGTTAGGACAGATCATAATAGCCTCAAGTACTTTCTTGAACAAAAGGACCTTAATGAAAGACAACAAAAGTGGGTGACTAAAATTCAGGTGTATAACTTTGACATAGAATATTTCAAAGGGAAAAATAATGTTGTAGTGGATGCCTTATCTAGGAGACCCTCAACCTACTCCATGTGAGAAATATCATTTGATTGGAAGTCTCATTTATTGGTGGAGTACTGCAAAAATAAATTTGCATGTGAGTTGATGGATGGACAATTACAGGATGACAGGTACAAGATTATAGATGACATCATATATTATAAGGGAAGGATCTATCTGGTTCTTGAAGCATTGTTCAAGAAAAGGGTGCTACAATCATTTCATGATTCATCATTAGCAGGGCATCAAGGATTCCTTAAAGCATACAGACATATAAGAGAAAGGTTTGCTTGGAAAGGTCTCAAGGGAGATGTCATGTGCCACATCAAGGAATGTACCACTTGCCAAAAGAACAAAGATGAGCACACTCATCCGACAGGTCTATTGCAGCCTCTCCCCATTCCATAGCACAAGTGGGAGAGTATATCTATGGATTTCATTATAGGACTACCCAAGGCACATGGGAAGGCTTTCATATTTGTGGTAATAGATTGTTTGACCAAGTTTTCTCACCTTTTCTCCATCTCCATGGAATTTAGCACATCTCAGGTGGTAAATCTATTTTTCATAGAAGTCTTCAGGTTACATCGATTACCCAAAACAATTATGAGTGACAGGGATAGTATATTTATGAGCATCTTTTGGTAGGAGCTATTTCGGCTAGTGGGTACATAATCAACTCTCAGCACTAGCTACCATCTAGAAACAGATGGGAAAACTAAGATAGTAAACAAGTGGGTGGAAGGATACCTTCAAAAATATGTGACATGACAACATAAAGTGTGGTTCAAGTGGCTATATCTGGGTGAATACTGCTACAACACCACTTACCGCATGTTTATTGGTATGTCTCCTTTCAAATATTTATACAATTATGATCCCCCCGCTTTTGTTGAGATTGTGTTTGGAGATAGAAGAGATCCTATGGCTAAGGAGTGGATACAGGAAAGCCAAGACATTCTCACAGAAATCAAGGATAATTTTCATAGGTCTCAAAACTAGCAGAAGTTATATGCAGATAGGCACAAAGTGGAGCACACTTTTGATGTAGGGGATTTGGTCTATTTGAGGCTACAACCATATAGATGGGAATCCATTAAGAAAAATGGCACTGAGAAGCTCAAACCTTGCTTCTATGGACCTTACAGGGTGAAAAGGAAGGTTGGGGAAGTTGCATGTGAATTAGAGCTACCACAGGGAAGCATAATCCATAATGTTTTCCATATATCATTCCTAAAAAGGTAATTGGGGCAACATGTTGTAGCTAATGAAGAGTTACCTCCAGTAGATGAAGAAGGACACTTGATTTTGATTCTAGAGGAGATTTTTGAGATGAAGGAGAAACAACTAAGGAACAGGGACATCAAGGAATACTTAATCAAATGAAAAAAAATTCCTATAGAAGATGCCACTTGGGAGAGTGAACAGGTGCTACAACACACAGATTCGGGATTGCTTGTGGACAAGAAATTTCCAGTAGGGGAGACTGTAATGTTCCCATATTATTGACAAGAACATTGGAAGACTTAGTAGTCTAGTCACCCCTTTGAACTATAGTCTCATGGGAAAAAAGGGGCTAAAAGGTGCAATAGGGTCACTAAGGAGCTAAATGTTATATTATTAAAGTGACTTTGGTAAAAGAAAAAAAAAGGTTAATTGACTTAGAGGAGAAAATAAATTATTGACATTAGGAATAAATAAAGCAACTCTAGTGAAATTTAGAAGATGGAGGTATCAAATAAAGAGGAGGGTGCCTCACTGATTATTCATGTCATTTTCTCTTATTGCTTCTTGAGCTATGCATCTTACGTTTTGGGGGTTTTGAGTAAACAAACCCTAGAGATTAGCAAGGAGGTGAAATATTCCTTAGTTCCTGATCCAAGCTTGGTCAAGGTGGTGAAAGATTCCACCATAACCATTATATTCAGCTACAAGTCAATTTCTACAGTGGAAAGAAGAGACAGAGCACAGGTATGGAGGTTTTTTGTAGGTAGGGTGCATTGTTGGTGAAATAAGACTTTGATTTGATCAGTTGAAGGGGGATATGAGGCCAAACTCGGTCCAGGAGGGTTTTTCATCCTTAGATCACCCTTTCCCATCTATTTTGTAAGGGGTTTTTTTGAATAATTATTTATTGTGGAACTTGGGTGAATTTATGAAGAGGGGCGCATTATTCCTTGGGTATCCAGTGAGTTGGTGGGCTAGATCTATTATTTTGTCTAGGGGATTTCTTCATATGAGTTCTACATATACAGATCTACAGTTTGACAAAATTTTACAGGGGTTTGAGGGATTTCTTGGAGGAAGAAAAATTTCATAGGTTGCTACAGCCAATTGGGGTGCATCTCATCCAGATCTGGAGGTACCAAGGCTTAAAGGGAAAAAAATTGATCTTGTTTTAACTTGAATGATCCTACTGGAGGATTAGGAGGACTCACATCTTCATTTATTTTGTATCTTTGCGGCATATTCTGCCCAAACTTCTATATCTCTTCTATATTATTCCAAATCTGTAGATTTCATGTATGGAGGTCAGCTTATTAACTAAATAAAGGTCAGATCTAAGGTTATTTGGGCATTCTCTCGTGTTATATTTCTTGTACCTTGTTATTGGGTAAATTCATGAAGGTGGGTAACACTTTCGTGAAAATCAAATCTCCAAAATTCCGAAAAGACATGCTTTTGGCTAAACTAATATTTTTTCTGGCCGAAAGATTTATTTTTTCAGCCGAACCTTTGAACGTCAAATCGATCAGTATGGTGACGATGCCCTCGATTTTCATGTACAATTTTAGCTGGACAAATTTTTTTCATCCGATAACCTCTTTTGGGCTGGAAGATATTTCGACCGAAAAGATATTTCAGCCAAAATACTATTTCAACCAAACTATTGTTTCGGCCAAAATATCTTTTCAGCCAAAAAGATGTTTATATATTTACCGCACATCGTGACTGTGATGGTTTTTTTGAGTGCTTGGTGAGTGTGAGTGATAGTTTGAGTGTGAGTGATAGTGTTTGGCGATCGTGTTTGGCATGGTGTTTTTTCTGTGGTGTTGTTGGCGTGGTGTTGTTGGCGGTTTTGTTTGGCATGGTGTTTTTGGTGACCAGTCCTATTTGGCATGGTCTTGCGAGTGGATGAACGAGCGATCAGAGATGCAAGTAAGATTAATTAAATCTAAGTTTATTTAAATTTTATTTCTTTAAATTAGTAGTTTGAGTGTGACTTGGTCGCGGGGGGCTATCCCTGTGGCCAAGCCGTGGGCACGCCAATAGCTTGGCCGCAAGGCTGGCCCCTCGTGACCAAGTCACAATCTATGGGTTGTGACTTGGTCGTGGGGGGGCAGCCCTGTGGCCAAGCCGTGGGCACACCAATGGGTTGGCCATAGGGTTGGCCCCCCACAACCAAGTCACAATCTACGAGTTGTGACTTGGCCACAGGGGCCAAGCCATGGGCATGCCCACGACTTAGCCACAGGGTTGGCCCCCCATGGACAATTCATAGTCTACGGGTTGTGACTTGGCCGTGGGGGGCCAACCCTGTGGCCAAGCCATGGGCACACCAACAACTTGGCCACAGGGTTGGCCCCTTGCAACCAAGTTACAATCCAAGGGTTATGACTTGGCCGCAGGGGGCCAGCCCTGTGGCCAAGCCATGGGCACACCCACGGCTTGGCCACATGGTTTCCCCCCCATGGCAAAGTCACAGTCATGTTTAATCGTTTGTTTAAACAATTTATATCAGTTTTATAAATACACCAAGCATTTGTTTAACCAACTTAATTTCTCTTATAAAACTATCCAACTTTTTATTTCAAACGTTTTGTATTTTATAAAAATTTCATATCTTCAGGAATTCAATTTATAAATCCATTTTTACTTATGTAATATTAGAGTATCATAATTTATAAATATTATTTTAGAGATTGTTGATTCTAGAATTCCTTGTTGTAGTAACCACTTTATCCTGCCTTAGTTATTTCTTCGATTTTATTAATGCCTATTTCAATTTCTTCATATTGGCATGAGTCTTGGTCACATCTCTGTGTAATACATCAGTGACCTACCTATGTAGATTTGGTTTGTCCTTGAAATTCATCTGATCAACATTTAATGTAATATGGTTGGCTTTGTAGTCAACAACTAACTGAATTTCACTTTTTTTAGTCTCTAGAACAACCAAATCCATCACTCACTTTTGATATGGCTCCTCTTCAAAACCATACACTCTTATCATAGTAAACTGCTCAAAAAGGAACCAGTCTACCACTCTGGTGTCCTTTTGAAATTTTAGTGACCCTTTGACTAAAGGAATAATTATAATGAATACTTCATTGTGGATAATAAAGCCTAATATAGACATAAAAGAGTTTAGATACTGCAAAAATCCTTCACTAGTGACATGTTCCCTTACCATAGTCAACCACTCAATGGTTGGGAGAGAAACATGTCGGTTGGTCATTCACCATCCTAAACTTAAAATAACCCAAATGTGAGTAGTTTTGATGGATTAACATATGGATCAAGTGAGACTGGTACCTGAATGACCTGGTACCCCTAAAATCTAAAAAATGTTGGTGCATTGTTGTTGGAGCCGGAAGTCACTCATGGATTTCTTGTAGGAGCAGAGCCCGACGCCCATCAGTTTAATGTCACGATTTATTTAAAGGGGTGATCAAATGGAGAAATACTCAGAACGATATCGTCTCAACTCAGAAACTAGACCAGGCATGCATGGACGAGTGAGGTCTTGATAAACTTCAAACAGTGAGTTGCAATAAAGGGCGAGTAGGGGGAAGACTTGCATGAGAAGAGTGCGAAAGTATATCATAAACATCTGGTTTGTAACAGACTGGAGAGGAAAGCATTCAAATGCAAAATCCTTTTACATTCAAATGCAGAAGACCAGAGAATACAATAATGTCACAACAAATCCTTTATCATAACAAAATTGCAACGATCCACGCGAATCCTTCGACTGTGAACTCTCTGGCATGAGATGAAAAAAATATGAAAAAGGAGAACTGTTTGTCATAAACCAAGAAGTCTCAAACATAGAGGCATAACTAGGAAACCAGAATGTTTGCTGAAACTTTACAGTTGGGAGCTTAGCTCTACCTTCGATAGATACAAAAATGGCGAAAACGCCTTCATATCCTCAAAACAACAACAACAGCGAAATCAAGATACTGCATTGAAGGCTTTGCATCTGCATGGCTTTCTGACAGTCAACCTCTGAAGGGTCGTGCAACTTAAGTCAGACGCAATCTAATTCTTTGACAGTTCCAACGGTGAATCGACGTGCCTTTAATTCATGGCCGTGCTTTCCCATTATGGCAGAGGCGATATCTAACCACCACCAACTGCTCCAATAACTGCTTCATCGGGATTGAGGATAGCCCGGCCAACTCGGCACCTTCGGGACGTGGATAGCTTCCTGCACTGCCACCTGGAATAACTGACTGTATTAACGAATCGGCATGGAGGCCAGCGTGGAAGGTGGGGTACGGGAACGGAGTGATGGGGGCCGAAACAGCGGGGGGCGGAGTAAGAAACGAAGAGGGAGTGAGAGAGGTTACAGGGGAGACACATGGCAAAAGGTGATAAGCAGAGGAGGCAGGAGAGTAGATGTGATGGACATGGGGGGTTGACATGGAGGGAATGAGACACATGGCAGGTGGTGTGTGGATGATGAGAGGGAAGGAGGGCCACGCAGACCAACGAGGGGAGGTGGATGGATGATTCATGGCAGTAGGAGACAGGTGGTTCTGGAAGATGATGTGACGGGAGAAGGGCCCATGCAGGATAAACACAAAGGAGTTGATCATGATGGGATCGCGCAAGCGCCGTTGATCTGGGCGCTAAGATCTCGACCGTCGGAAAGCTGCGTCCCCGATTCCGGACCCCCCCGGCTTAAAGGTAGAAAGGTAGGGGGGGTTTGGAATTGCCTTTATCGCCGTTAATCCGGGCGCGCTGATCTGGACCGTTGGATAGGTGCGCCCCCGATTCCGGACCCCCCCCCGCTTAAAGGTAGAAAGGCAGGGGGGGTCCGGAATCCAATATGCGCCGTTGATTCGGGCGCACGAATCACTGCCGCATGGACCTACTCGTTACTTACCACGGGCGCATAATCACCCAAAACTTAGGACAAGTGGGTTTTTGACCCATTCCTTTGCATTCTAACCCCCTTACAAGAAATATCGCTAACATTTGACTCCATGGGGAATAGAGTCATCCCTGTGATGCTCTAAGAACTCTTTCGCAGATTCAGTGCCTTTGTTGTTGGGCTATGGAGTCATTTATTAGTCCGAAAAACAAAAACAGAAACAATATTTACAAAACAAAAAGAGCCGACTGTGGCTCACAGAAAACATTTTTTTAAGAAATGCCCATTAACTGGGCTGCTAAAAACTTCTTTACCCTCCAGATCCTGCAACTTGTAAGTATTGTTTGCAAAAACTTCAAGGATATTGAAAGGCCCACACCAGAGGGCATCAAATTTACTGTGTTTACCCTTTTCCTACTTGGGTGCATCCCATTTGAGCACTAGATCACCCTGCTCAAATCCTTTCTTTTTGCTCTTCCTATCAAAAGCCCGCTTGATCTTCTGCTGATGATTGCAGGCTCTATCCATGACTTGTTCTCTGATCTGGTGCACTTCCACCATCTGATGAATCCTTCTGATAACATGGTTAGATTCCCCTTCAAAACCCTGGAGGAGATTTGCCACGGGTAAGGTGAGCTGAGTGGGGAAAACAACCTCTATTCCATAAACCAGTTGAAAAGGAGAGATGCCTAGGGATTTCTTAGTTGTCACTCGATCAGCCCAGAGAGAAAATTTGAGCTTTGAGTCCCAGGCCCTTTTATTTTCTTCCAGTAGCTTCTTAATAAGCTTGATCAGACTTTTATTGGAGGACTCTGCCACTCCATTTCCTTGAGGATAGTAGGGAGTGGAGTGAATTAGTGAAATCTCAAAACGTTCACAGAACTTGACCAGAGGCTCAGACCGAAAGGGGGAGGCATTGTCAGTGACAATTTTGCTAGGGCAGCCAAATCTAGCTATAATATCTTCGAGGAAGCTGATAATTACTTTGTGAGAAGTGCTTCTAGTAGGGACAGCTTCTATCCATTTGGTGAAGTAGTCAGTCGCAGTCAAAATCCATCGGTGTTGGCCACTTGAGAGAGGATGAATTTCCCCGATGAAGTCTAATCCCCACTGTTGAAAGGGTGCCGAGACTACCACAGGCTTTAATGGCAGGGATTTGAGCTGTTGCTTTCCTGAGAATTTCTAGCATTTAATGCAAGCTCTGATTTCCCTGCAGACATCGACAAATAAAGTGGGCCAGTAGTATCCAGCCCGGAGGATCTTGTGAGTTGTAGTCTTCCAAAAATGATGACCTCCACAGAGACCGCTATAGAAGTCGAATATAACCTTCTGGGCCTGCTGTGGGTCCAGACACCTCAGTAATACCCCTTGGGGGTCTTTCCAATACAAGGCTTGGTTTATGAGGCAATACCTGATAGCTTTGAGCTTTAAAGCTCTTGCCTTGCTTTTCTCCATCCCATCAGAAGGCCTCAATTCCTGCAAAAAATAGAAGATCTCTTTGTACCAGGGGCATGCTGCTAGTGGTAAAGATCTTTGGGAACTCCTGTTGGATGACTCATCTTGCTCGTTGATGAAATTGATTCCCAAGGCTCTGCAATTTGATTCAGCCAGTAGCTTGGCCAAACCCTGACCCTTTATCAGCTTAGTGGGCTTAATCTCTAGATCAAATTCTAGGATCTTGGCGATCCATTTACCCCTCCTCCCGTCTATGTCAGGCTGTATAAGAATGTCCTTTACAGAGGTTGAAGGGACATACGCAATGATCTTTGAATGCAATACATAGACTCTGAAAGCTTTAAGATCTTTCACCAAGGCATAAGCCTACTTCTCCATGATCTCGTATCGGAGTTCTGCGTCTCTCAACGCCTTACTAAAGAAGGCAATGGGTTGTTCTTTCCCTTGATCATTTTTCTGCAGTAAGATTGTTGCTACTGTGTCGCAGGAAGAAAAAGAAAATATCAGAAAATCTTTAGAATAATCAGGACTGATTAGCACAGGAGCCTCAGTCAACACCTTCTTTATTCGGACAAAAGATTCTCTGGGTTTAGAGGTCCATTTCACTTCATTCCCTTTCCTGAGCATGGTTGTGATGTGTTTCACCAACTCAGCAAAATTTGAGACAAATCTCCTCAGAAAATTGATCCTTCCCAAAAATGCCTGAACCTCTTTCTTAGATCTGGGAAGTGACAGGGCCTGAATTACTTCTACACTGTCAGGGTCAATCCTCACTCCCTCTGCTGATACTATATGGCCTAACAGCTTCCCTTCTTGCATAGCAAACAATGATTTCTTGGGATTCAGGGAAAGGCCAAACCTACGACACTTCTGGAAAACCTTCTTCAAGTGGTAGCAGTGCTCTTTGTCTGTCTTGGGGAAGACTGTGATGTCATCCAGATATATCACCACAAACTAGTCCTTCTCCCCGATGAAGGCTATGTCCATGGCCCGCTGAAATGTTGCTCCTGCATTCATCAGCCCGAAAGGCATTTTGACATACATGAATGTGCCCCAGGGAGTGGTGAAGGTTGTTTTTTCCCTGTCCTCCGACATGACTGATATCTGATTGTAGCCAGAGAAACCATCAATCATGGATATTCTGGAAGCACCGGTGACCTTCTGCAATATGTGCTCCATGTTGGGCAGGGGATAATTATCCTTCCTTGAGCTCCTGTTCAGGTTTCTGAAATCAACAAAGAGTCTGATTTTGCCACTTTTATTTTTTACTGGGTGTTATAACCCTCAAATGCACCATACAGTTTTACCTGGCATCAGGCCAACTCATGCCTCTTCCTAGCCAAAGCCATGCTGAGTATTTCCTCAAAAAACCACTTAAAACAAGAAACCCGCGCCCTAACTTCTCACTGGGCGCGGGCAACCACTTGCTGTCCTTTTACTGCACGCGGGCATCCACGGGCTAGCCCAAAACAGCCCGCGAGTACCTAACAAAGCAAAAAATCAGGGAAGTTTCCGCCGGGACACGAGGCTTTTTGTCAGTTAACTGAAACTCTCTGCCATGCATGGCCGAGAGTTCTCCTAAAACCCTAGCTCTTCCTAGCCTATAAAAGGATGGGTAGGGGTACTAATCAAAGGGAGGAAAAAGGATAGCAAAGAAACTCTGCCAAAATTGCCAAGCCTATTATTGTCCCCACCCTTTAGCTTTGCCTTAAGCTTCAGGAGAACTTCATGTTGCAGCAGTTGGAGGACAAGAGAAGAGGAAGAGCCCAGGATCAGGATCGAGGAACGGTGGCCAGTCTCAGAACTCATTGTAAGTGATTCATTTTGAGACTAATGAAAAAGATGCTTTTCCCGTCCCAAAGTTCATGAATCTCATCTATGTCATTTGATTTATG
>ML783268.1:172152-195164 GCA_009831015.1 Picea engelmannii | reverse complement strand
AGGGGGGGTCCGGAATCCAATATGCGTCGTTGATCCGGGCGCACGAATCACTATCGCACGGACCTGCTCGTTACTTACCACCGGCGCATAATCACCCAAAACTTAGGACAAGTGGGTTTTTGACCCATTCCTTTGCATTCTAACCCCCTTACAAGAAATATCGCTAGCAATTGTATTTGCCAAGAACTTGCAGAAGTGAAACTTTATGAAGGATTGATTCTCGGCGTGTGACAAGACTACTAGGAAACCCAAAAACAATGGTATCCATTATAAAAATATAATTGAGACTTAAGAATTTTGAAATCATGGAAACAACAATTTTGGACTGATCGAGGTGGATATCGGTGGCCACCCACCTTGTTTGACCGGCTCAAAACAATTTTCTGGCAATAAGTTTTTAACTTCCAGGGCCATTTTGAGGGCCTAAATGAAGGTTTTTCGGGATCGACCTAACTCAATGATAGCCAAAGGTATGATTGAGGCCCCAAAATTAATCTCCTTGAAGATACCTTTCCAACGGGATATCATATGCCTAAAACAGAGATCGTATGCAAAAGTTACGACCCCGAGAAGTTAATGTACTAACTTACCCAAACGGGGCCCACATGACTTTTAGTGCTTCATCTCCTAGGGTTAGGTTTTTAGATGTCTAGGGTTTTGGGAATTCCTTTTTATTGTAAAAATGCCTTCAGAGCCTCATTGTAATCATCTTCTGGTGAATGCGAGTAGCCGTCACATCTCTTCTCAGAGATAAGTTGCCACCATTCTAGCGAGTCTTTGACTCTGTATTTTAATAGTCTCTATACATTTATTTCATTGATAGAAATAGTGTATTATTGTATATCTGTGTTTATGGTTGCATCTCTGATAAATTTCTGCTATATTACTAAATATCTGTGATATCTCTGTGCATTTATTTATTATATCTCCGCTCTCATTTCGTGCAGAAAATAATCTGGATCAGTGGTATCAGAGTAGGCACCTCTTGATCGTTTTTTCAGTGCATGTCCCCGATGAGGTCCGAGTATAGCAAGTTTGGTCTCGAGCTTGTCTCTCTTGAAGACAATCTCTCTTGCACACCCAAGAAACCCTCAATGGCGGAAGAAAAGAAAAATGACAGAGCAGATGATCCTAACAATCTGTTGCTTGAGCAAGCTCTCATGCGACAGAGGGAAGAAATGATGGAGAATTTTTCCCACATCCTCCAATGCCTTCCGATAGAAGCAGGTGCATCTTCATCAAGAGGCCACTTTGGAGGCACCTCACCTTTCAAGGTACAATTTAATTTTGATATTTTTGTATTTGAAGGATAGATAGATGCAGAAGCCCTAGAAAAATGGTTAACTTTGCTAGAAGGTTATTTCTCTATTCACAATTTTTTTGAAAAAGAAAATATCACCTTCGCACTCCTTAAATCTCTCTCTCATGTCAAACATTGGTGGGAAACTTACTGAGATCAAAGTTCCACAGAGGATTCTGGAATATATGGGGTCAAGCCCACTTGGGATTTTTTTGTGGATGCGGTAAAGGAACGGTATTACCCTGTTGGCAACTATGAGGACCAGTACATGAGATGGAACACACTGTGGAAAGAGAGGGGCCAAGCAGTTTCGGATTTCACCAATACCTTCCATACATTGCACACCAAGTTGGGTATCAAAGACTCTAAACGACATTTGGTTCTGAAATACCGTGGGGCTCTACACAGATACATCCAAACTGAAATGGATTTTCTAGAAATCTCATCACTCGGTGTTGCTTATCTATATGCTGTTAAAATCAAGTGGAAATTTAAGCACCAGAACAAACGGGATTTTGGGTCTGCAAATCCGCAACATCCAAAGTATGATAAATATGACCCTAACAAAAAACTTCCTGAAAACCAGTCTAAGCCACAGGAAAAGAAGGTTCATGGGAAGACGAAGAAGGATACCGGAAAATGGTGTGATTTTCACAATAGACCCTGTCACAACACCGATGAATGTCGCTCAAAACAGTCATTGGTGGCCAATATCAAAGATAAGGAGCCGAACCCTGATTCAGAATCTGATTTTGAAAATACTAGTAAAGGACAAATCATTGACGCAGACCCCACTACTATTGTCACGACCGCAGCAATTCAACCAGAAGAAGCAACATATCCCGAAGAGGGGGAGAGCCTTTTTCATTCACAAATGTGGGTGAAGGGGACCCCACTGTATTTTATTGTTCATAACAGAAGCCAGAAAAACCTCATCTTAGCAAAGGTCGTCAAACAGTTGGGATTGTCAACAACACCACACCCGTAGCCATACAACATCGGGTGGCTTCGCCAAGGACGAGATCTCCATGTCTTCCAACAATGTCGATTTTCATACGGCATCTATCCCTTCAAGGATGAGGTATTATGTGATGTTTCCCCATTGGATGTCTGTGATGTTCTCTTGGGCCAACCATATATGTGGAAACACCATGTTGTTTATGAGTCTCGACCCTGTAGTGTCATTGTTACTTTGGGGGATCATCTCTATAGAATACCAGAGGTAGTTCCGACTACTGTTCCACCTAAAAAGTGTCGCAAGGTAGTATCTCATATTGCAAAATTTAGCTTCTTCACAATCTGTTCAAAAGAAGAACAGAAAGACACTACAACCACTACAGCCTCACCCTAGGAACCTTCTATCCAACAGAAGCAGATCGACAAGGTTGCAAAAAAGAAAAAATATTCTTTATGCACATTTTCCTCTCATGTATCTCAACTTGTTGAATATCCCCAGCCTCAACAGGTTCGTGATAGACTTCCACAAACTGAGCAGCGCGACGTCTCCAGCAAGGCATGCAACTCACCAAGATTCAAATTCAACAAATGCTTTTTCCTCTCTCCCGAGCACTCAACAAAATGGATACCATTGATTCCTAAGGAGGGAGGATTGATCCAGGTGGATATCGGTGGCCACCCACCCTATCTGACTGGCTCAAAACAATTTTCTGGCAATTTTGGCAATTTACTATTTTTAGCAGTTTTTAACTTCTGGGGCCATTTTGAGGGCCTAAATGAAGGTTTTTCGGGATTGACCCAAATCAATGATATTTGAAGGCATGATTGAGGGCCCAAAATGAATCTCCTCAATGATTCCTTTCCAACGGGCTATCATACGCCTAAAACGGAGATCGTATGCAAACGTTATGACCTCGGGAAGTTAATGTACTAACTTACCCAAACGAGGCCCACATGACTTTTGGCACTTCATCTCCTAGGGTTAGGTTTTTGGATGTCTAGGTTTTTGGCATTCCTGTTTATTGTAAAAATTCCTTAAGAGCCTCATTGTAATCATCTTCTGGCGAATGCGAGTAGCCGTCACATCTCTTCTCAGAGATAAGATGCCACCATTCTAGCGAGTCTTTGACTCTGTATTTTTACAGTCTCTGTAAATTTATTTCATTAATATAAATCGTGTATTACTATATATCTTTGTTTATGGTTGCATCTCTGATACATTTCTTCTATATTATTGAATATCTACGATATCTCTGTGCATTTCTTTATTATATCTCTGCTCTCATTTCGTGCCGAAAATAATCTGGATCATGAACATAGGATTAAAAATGTAAGAGGAGTATGGGATATAAGTAGTAGGCATAAAAGTTACTTGAATTAGATGACTCTTAATAAACTTATCGTTATATATATGTGATATATTAACCCATTCGTATGTGATCCAAATCAGACCTTTGGTATAACTAGCTCTTATATCCTGAACACTAAGACATATTACTACAACATATTACATTGTAATATGTTATGAAGAATTTGCATTAATATAGCACTCAACAAATAAAAACAAACTTTGAAACATGGGCAGTATATTCACTGAAGTCATTCCCTCAACCTCCAGAATAGATACACCGAAATATGTAACAATAACTTTGCATTGATAGAAAAATTGATAAAAGACAGACTAATATTTCATGTCAAATCCTCATTTACAAAGTTAGAAGAAAGAACAATTTTAAATACATTTCATAGTTTACATTTTACAGTTTACAGTTTGTTTTATACAAATTTACAGTTTGTTTTCAATTTTAATATATGTGCATATGTATAATATATGTACATATGTTTTAATATCTATGCATATGTTATAATTTGGATAATATTTTTTTTCAATTTTAATATCAGTGCATATGTTATAACATATTACAATGTAATATGTTACAGTAATATATGTTATAACATATTACATTGTAATATGTTATGACACATTACATTGTAATATGTTATGAAGAATCCGCATTAATATAGCACTCAACAAATAGAAACAAAATTTGAAACATAGGCAGTATATTCACTGTATTCATTCCCTCAACCTCCAGAATAGATACACCAAAATATGTAACAATCACTTTGCATTGATATTGAAACTGATAAAAGACATCAATATTTCATGTCAAATCCTCATTTACAAATCTAGAAGAAAGAACAGTTTTAAAATCTACAAAATATCACATACAAAAGATAGAAATAAACCTTGAAACACCGGGAAAATTTCCACTGCAATTATTTCCCACAACTAAAATATGTTATAGTACTTTGCACTGTAACAAAAAGACACAAGAAATGAACATTTCATGTCAATGTCTCATTTACAGAATGATAAGAAATAACAAATTTAAATCCAAATTTCTAACTCCAATGCCATGGACTGAGATACCAATTACGATTCCTCCAAAATTCAAGCTAGCTTCCATTTTCAACAAAGAAGGGCTTAAAAGTATGAAGACTCAGAAATAGAACAAAATTAAAGATACCCAAGAAAACTGATAAGAACAGAATGAAAAGCTCATAGCATAATGCAATTTGAACTTGCATCTTCATTCAAGAAAGTAAAAAATGCAATTTGAACTTGCATCTCCATTTAGAAAGTCAAATGTTTCAACAATTCTTGTGATTAGTAGCCTATACCTTAGATTTAGACTCTACACTCTTAACTATATTGTAATATTCACATAGCTCATACGGGTAAGATATGAAGCTCATTCCATTGCTTTATATCCCTCTTAATTAGAGTAAGTAAAACTCTTCTGTATTGGATAAGAGTATACCCTTTGAAAGACCCTTGTTAATGATCTATTAACCTTTTATTTACACAAGCATTTAGTTGAAGATAATGTTCTATTACCCTTTGGATAAGATACTAGTTGAAGATGGTGATCTATTACCCTTTGTATTTACACAAGCATTGTAATCACATACAATTGTAATACAAGTGTTGATACTTAGTGCCATTGATTTCTAATGACATCCCATGTAGTTAATAAGAGATAAGATTAATATCACAATACGTATTGATTATGGTAAATAGGTAACATGATATCACCTTGTTGAACCTTAAGCTATGTTGTTCTTATATTATTGATATCATAGTAATTGAATGGCTCTATTCCCCTTGTATTACAGGTTAATGTCACACACCCACTACGGAAACCTAGATTTTTTGTCTTTTTCTTCGAGGGACAGAATCCCCGAGACTTGTATGGGGCCTAGCGCAGACCCTCCCTTCCCTTATCCTCCTCCAAACAACCACAACCTGGCCTTACCAAAAGCGCCTTTCGCAACTCGTGAGTTGGGAGTCAAGACTCTCGACTCCCCTTTCTCCAAATGTCGATACCCAAGATACGATACAGGTATGGCTCCTTCCTCACTAGCACCTGCTACATGTAACCGTAGGCTAGGAAAAACACTAGCACCACTCACAACTTCGCTAGTTGAGGTGTTGATCCCTCGTGCTCCTCCTTTGTGAAATACCAAAATGCGAGAGGTCAACATTACGTGGACTCTTCCAAAGCGACGCGCTCATGCCACTTGTCTCCTTTGTTGTACTCTTCTCACGAGTTGTGTCATTTCCGCCCGTCGCACGAGACCTCGGCTCTCGGCGTTTCGCTGCCTTAGCGATCAGGGTGCAACTTCTTCATCCTGTAAAACCTCAAGCCACGATAAGTCAACAATGGATTGACTCTTTCCTAGGTGACAAGTTTCCACCACCGGTCACCCGCTTCCTAGGCTAAATACTAGCACTACTCGCATCTCGCAACTTCACAAGTTGGAGTGTTGAGACCTCGTGCTCCTCCTTCACAAATTATCGAGATACGATAAGTCAACAATGGGTTGACTCTTTCCCAGGTGACATGTGTACATCACCCGTCACCCGCTCCCACCTTTCTCTGGGAACTTGTTGTTATGCCACCTGTCAACCACGCAGTCCCCCCTTACGGATGGGCCATGTGTTTGTGTGAGCCCTCGGTGCTCGGTACTTAGTGACTTCTATAGTCGAAAAGAAACTCTCTTAAGTTCTAAAACCCCGATAGGTGATAACCACGAAAGTTCTGATCCTAGAGTTCTCCTGTTGCCCGGATCCAACAATCATGATCACGTCACAATCTCGCGAATCGTGAGTTCATGCAGTCCTACCCTTGGCCACTCCAAGTCACGAGTCAGCAAAATGATACTCTCTTGCCTATACAAAGGCTAAGATCGACGGTCAATTGGGCTCTGTCAGATCCTTGGATCTATGGTCCTGGATCCCATCGCTACTTGCAAAGGCTGAAAGGGTCGAGGTGTTAACATTTGCACTCCTTCTCTAGATCCATCGGTCTCGACAGATCTGGGGTATTCCCGAAAGGATTCTGGCCGTTCGTCAACCAAATGATAGGGTATTCTCTCTTTCTATAATTGGGCTCGCTATCCCTTCTGAGCTTGAATCACGAAATTCAACTTCTCAGGGCTTCAAACTCCCACAACTCCCAGACCTTAGAGAGATACCCTTTCGGCCCCAGACTTAACCATTTGTACAGAAACCATCAATGACATATAAGCATACACGTGCATCCATTATTTCCAGTTTAAAACACTAGGCAATCATTCTACACAGAAATTATTATGGGCATATAAAAATAAGCATGCATTCATGATATTCAGTTCGAAATACAAGGTATAAAACACTTATCAGATCTACCAGGTGTGATGCAACTAATGAGAGGGGTGCTCGTTTCCACCCAACCATAGGCTCAGTGACTCCAAACGGATTTACCACTAGCCACCCCCGAGCTAGACCACGATGCTTTGAGGTTCAGTCTCCTACTTCCAGCTCAACGGAAATCAAGGACGAAGGTTACTCTCCTTCTCCTGATACAGGAAAATAATCCAGGATGAAGGTTACTCTCCTTCTCCTGCTATTCAGAACTCCCTGCGTTTCCATGGTTTTCTCCAGTTCTCTTCTGTGATCCCCGTCGTGCCGGCTCTTCTCCCCTCCCTTGCCCATTTGTCTGCAAGGTTGCGTGTGGCGCGCATTTCACTGTCCATTTTTCAGGTCTGAGGGTTGTTACGGATGGGCAGTTCACCCCCATCCCCTCATTAACTCTTGAGGAGCCTCCCCACCTACCAATCTGATGAGAAATCCATTCCAAGATCAGAGAGTTTCTTTGGTTTTTGAGCAAGTATAAACCAGTACGATACTGGCTCGATGGAAGTTAACGTAACCATTACAAGTCCCTTCCATCACCTCTCATTAGCCATCATGGTCTCTTTTAGCACATCCCCCTCCCAGCAGTCATGTAACACCTATTCATAACATAATTTACATTCATCGACCTTTTATGCAAAGGTTCGTCAAATCAAATATTGACATCTTTGAGTTTGCCATAGTTCTTGGCCAACATAGTTATTTTTACAGACTGGGGGAAACAGGGTGTTACAATTCCCTCCCCGTTAAAGGAACATCATCCTCGATGTTTTATCTATCAATATGACATGTATGCACAGAAGTAAACAAAATCGGATATGCCTATTTCATGGCATCTTCCATTTCCCACGTAGCCTCATCTGGGCCAAAATGTTTCCACTGCACCTTGACCTGTGCAATGGTTTGGTTCCTGAGTGGGGTTTCCTTTCTGTCCAGTATGCATTGAGGTTCTGGTAGGAATTATCCCTTCGGTTCCACCTGGATCACAGACCAGTCAATTATATGATTAGAATCATGTACATATTTCTTCAATAATGAAACATGGAAAACATTATGTGCTTTTACTATGGGAGGAAGTGCTAGCCTATAGGCTACAGGTCCCACTCTATCTAGAATTTCAAAGGGTCCACAATACCAAGGTGCCAACTTGGCACAAGCTCCCATCCTCAGGGAAATATTCCTAGGCCTAACTCTGAGATATACATGGTCTCCCATCTTGAATTCTCTTGGAGTTCTCTTTTGGTTAGTGTAACTTTTTTGTCTGTTCTGAGCGACCTTCAGGTTTTGTTTTATCTGAATCACTTGGTGTTCCATTTCTTTCAGCATGTCGAGTCCAATAGTAATTATGTTTACAGGATTACTCCAACTGACTGGAGTGTTGCACGGTCTACCATAGAGGACTTGGAAAGGACTCATCTTCAGGGATTCTTGGTAGCCGTTGTTGTAAGCGAATTCCACCAGTGGCAGGTAATCTTCCCACTTCTTGGGTTGATGCATTACATGCATTCTTAGCATGTCTTCTAATATTTGGTTCACTCTTTCCATCTGTCCATCGGTTTGAGGATGATAGGCCGTGCTAAACAATAATTTTGTCTCTAGACCAGCCATCAAGGATTTCCAAAAGTTGGAAGTAAATTTCCTGTCTCTATCGGACACGATATTTTTAGGCATACCATGTAGTCTGAATATCTCCTTCATGAATATGCTGACAATATCTATTGCCTTGCAAGTCGATTTGACAGGGATAAAATGGACGGACTTGCTCAATTTATCCACCACCACCATGATGGCATCATTCTGCCTGGTCGAGGTTGGTAATCTAGTGATGAAATCCATGGAAATGGTTTCCCATTACCATTACGGGATTGGTAGAGGTTGTAATAATCCTGTTGGGTGTCGATGTTCTGCTTTAACCTATTGGAATTCTAGGCACCTAGCTAAATAGTTAGCCGTGTCTTTCTTTAACCCAAGCCAATAGAATTGTTTCCTAGTGGTTGTGATCATCTTCTGATATCCCGGGTGACTAGTATATGGTCTTTTATGTAGTTCATCCATTATGAACCTCTTCAAGTTGTCACAATCTAGAATATACAATCTATTTTTTTAAGTTAGTAGACCTCCATCTATCATATGGTATCCTTCATACTTTATCCCTATGGGTTCTTGCTCCAGGTACGAGGTCACGGTTTGGAAAAATGTGTCTGTTTCTTGTGCATTCCTGACTCTTTCTTTGACATTCGTCTCATAGGTGCTCACTGCTGCTAGGTGAATTGTTTTCATACTTCTACTAAGGGCATCAGCCACCTTATTTTCCTTTTCTTTAACATGTTTGATTTCAAATCGAACTCACTGAGGAGGTCCATCCACCTAGCTTGTCTGGCATTGAGCTTTGGTTGGTCAAACAGATATCCCAATCCACAGTGGTCTGTCATAAGTACAAATTTCCTTCCCAGGAGGTAATGTCTCCACATTTTCAAGGTGTGCACTATGGTGGCCAGCTCTAGATCATGGGTCACATAGTTGACTTTGTGCTCATTCAATTTTTAGGATTCATAGCAGACTACACTTCCTCCTTACATAAGGACTCCTCCGAGCCCTTCCTTATAGGCATCTGTGCACACGAGGAAGTCATTTTCGGGATCATCGATCTTCAGCATGGGTGCATGGGTCAGTAGATGTTTTAGGGATTGAAATCTTTCTTCACATTCTTGTGTCCACGTGAATTTAACTCCCTTCTTCTGGAGGGCAGTGATTGGACAGCCAATCTTGGAGAATCCTTTTATCAATCTCCTATAGTACCCTGCTAAGCCCATAAAGGATCTGATATCTAAAACGTCCTTTGGGGTAGGCCATTCCATGATAGACCTGATCTTGTCAGGGTCTACTGCTACTCCTTCTTCAGATATGACATGGCCCAAGTAATGTATTTTCTTTTGGGAAAAGTCGCACTTGCTAAATTTAGCATAGAGTTGATGTTCTCTTAGCACTTGAAGCACAATTCTAATATGTTCCTCATGTTCCTCTCTATTCTTGGATTAAATTAATATATCGTCAATAAAAACTAGTACAAATTTGTCTAGGAATTTGTTGAGAACATTGTTCATCAAGCACATAAAAGTGGCAGGGTCATTGGTTAATCCAAATGGTACTACCACAAACTCATAGTGACCATATCTCATCTTGAAGGCAGTTTTGTGGATGTCATCACCCTTGATTCGGACTTGATGGTATCCAGATCTCAAGTCAATCTTTGAGAAGATGGAAGCACCTCCCAATTGATCGAACAGGTCATCGATCATGGGTAAGGGGTACTTGTTCTTTATGGTTACCTTATTTAGTTGTCTATAATCTATGCATAGTCGAAGGGTACCATATTTCTTCTTTACAAACAGAATTGGTGCTCCCCATGGAGACACGCTGGCCTAGATATAGCCTTTTTCCATCATTTCTTTCAGTTGTAATTTAAGCTCAACTAGCTCGGGTGTGCTCATCCTGTAGGGTGTCCTAGACACCGGCACCGCTCCCGGTGCTAGTTATATCGAGAAGTCAATGTCCCTTCTCAGAGGTAGCCCCGGGACCTCTTCCGGAAATACATCTCTATACTCTCTTAGTGTGGGGTGGTCTTTGAGGCTTGGTTTGTCATCTTCAACTGATTCCAACACCTGTATCACATAAAGTGGACATCCCTTTCTACAATACTTTCTCATTTGAAGGTTTGATATTTGTCTCACCGAGACAGGTTTTTGGATCCCTCGAAGGGTTATCCTTCTTCCTTCTCCACCTACACATTCTAAGGTTTTATGGTAACAATCCAGTCTGGATTTATATGTGGCTAGGTAGTCCATACCAATCAACAGTTCATATGATCCTAGGGGTAATATGTTAAGGGTTGCTTGGGTGGGGAATTCACCCATAGTGAATTGGCAAGCTGGTATGACTTCCGCTACCTTTATTTTGGTGCCAGTGGCTAACTGTACCAACCATGGCTTGGCGTGTTTATGTGGTGGTAATTTACACTTATCAATAGACTTAGGGGCTATATAACTCAAATTTGAACTAGGGTCAATTAGAATAGACACTAGATGGTTGGTGATCATACCTTCCATCTCCACCGCTAAAGCTTGGTGGTCAGCTTGTTTATTATCCAAGACTGCATAAATTTGTGGCACACTCCTGGCTACATCATTGACGATGGTAGCTTCTTGAACATTGTAAATTCTCTGACTGTTCTATTGTCGGTGTGGGCAGTCCCTCAGTAGATGTTCTTCTCCACAACCCCAACATTTCAAGGGTTCTCTCTTTGGGTTATCAATCTTTCTTAGGGTAGATCCAGAAGGTTTATTTCTGCTCTGGGAGGGGAAATTCTATTGATGTACACTTTGGGTTGGGAAGCTCATCCTTGAGTCCTTTTTATAGTTTTTAAATCTTGGGGATTTAAACCCCTTTTTCTAGAATCCTGAACTATTCTTCTTCTTCCATATTTTGCGAGGTTCTATCCGATGCCCAAGTTGTTCATAACAATATCTTGCCTTTTGGATAGTGTCTTCTAGGGTCTTTGGCTCATCAAACTCAATCATGTTCTGATAGTCCTTAGGTAGTCCACTGATGAATCATTGCACCTTTGCCTTTTCTTCTTTTATATAGGGTACGTACCTCAGCAACTCGAGGAATCTGCTGACATATTCCTCTATGGTGAGTTGCCCCAGTTTGAGTTCATAGAATTCTTTAGTCTTCTAGTCGAAATACTTTTCCGACAGATACTTCTTTCTGAAGTATTTCTCAAACCGTTCCCAAGATAGGTCCTCTTTGTGAATCCCTTTTACATTCTTAAGGTCTTCCCACCAAATGGAAGCCTTTCCATTCAAGTTGAAAGTGTCTACTCGGGCCTTCAAGTTTTCTAAGAAGTCATGGACTCTAAAATACTTCTTTAGTCCAAGCAGCCAGGCCTCTACTTCCTCCCCCTTCTTTATTTCACCATCGAAAGAGGGTGGTTTGGCCTTCTTGAATTCTTAGAGATTATGACTTTTGGGATGCTTTCTCTTCTTCCATTTTCTTCGGGAATAAGAAATAGTCCTACTACTAGAAGATCCCTCTGAGTCGTCAGCTTCCTTTCCAGAGGACTCATCCGACTCTTGTCCCTTATCTCTAGGGTGGACCTCTCTCTGAGTGCTCTTCCTAGTGTGGCCAATTAAAAGACCACATTTTCGTATCTCAGGTGGACTTCGACTTTTCTTTGTCTATCGTCGGTCCGCGTGACTGGTGTCAGGTCCATGCTGCAATTGTCTTTGTATGTCGGATAAACTCTGCAGCAAGACTGCATTAATTTTTGTTTTCTTCTCTTGCTCTTTGATCAACCTCTCATTGTCGGCCTTGCATCTCTGTAGTTCGGCCATGAGGCTTCTCACAGTCTCAGCTAGATCTAGAGGGGTTTCTACCGCTCTCCTTTCGTCAGACTCTTCATCTCTATTGTGGGAGCCATCCCCCACTTTGTGGTGCATCACCATTTTGTGCGTCTACAGTTCCCCATGGTTGATTGTCCGCTTGTGTGCAGGAAAAACACTTGTTGTTAGTCACTATTTATATTAATTTATAACCAGTGCATAATTCATATTTTTCAAATGCATACACACAATAGGAATTTTCATTCTTAACTTCAAATTTTGATAAAGGGGGTTAAGGTAGAGGGTTACTCCTTTTAGGAGTACTCCAAATGGAGTTTCTGTGCAACTCATTCATGAGCCCAAGTAGGCCAAGTGTTGTAACCATGCTCTAATACCAATTTGTCACACACCCACTACGATAACCTATATTTTTCATCTTTTTCTTCGAGGGACAGAATCCTTGAGACTTCTATGTGGCCTGGCGCAGACCCTCCCTTCCCTTATCCTCCTCCAAATGACCACAACCTAGCCTTATCACAAGCGCCTTTCGCAACTCGCGAGTTGGTAGTCAAGACTCTCGACTCCCCTTTCTCCAAACACTGATACCCAAGATACGATACAAGTATGGCTCCTTCCTCACTAGTTCCTGCTACATGTAACTGTAGGCTAGGCCAAACACTAACACCACTCGCAACTTCCCTAGTTGAGGTGTTGAGCCCTTGTGCTCCTCCTTTGTGAAATCCTGAAACATGAGAGGTCAACGTTACATGGACTCTGCCAAAGCGACGCGCTCACACCACTTGTCTCCTTCGATGTACTCTGCTCATGAGCTGTGCCACTGCCACCTGTTGCACGAGACCTTGGCTCTCAACGTTTCATAGCCTTAGCAATCAGGGTGCAACTTCTTCATCCTACAAAACCCCGAGCCACGATAAGTCAACAATGGGTTGACTCTTTCCCAGGTGACAAGTCTCCACCACTGGTCACCTGCCTCCTAGGATAAATACTAGAGCTAATCACATCTCGCAACTTCGCGAGTTGGAGTGTTGAGCCCTCGTGCTCTTCCTTTGCGAATTCCCGAGATACGATAAGTCAACAATGGGTTGACTCTTTCCCAGGCAACATGTGTCCATCACCTGTCACCTGCTCCCACCTTTCTCTAGGCACTTGTTGTTACGCCACCTGTCAACCACACGGTCCCCCCTTATAGATGGGCCATGTATTTGCGCGAGCCCTAGGTGCTCGACACTTGGCGACTTCTATAGTTGAAAAGAAACTCTATCAAGTTTTGAAACCCCGATAGGAGATAACCACAAAATTTTTGATCCTACGGTTCTCCCATGGCCTGGATCCAATGGTCATGATCACGTCGAAATCTTGTGAATCATGAGTTCATGCAGTCCTACCCTTGACCACTCCAAGTCGCGAGTCAGCAAAATGCTACTCTCCTACCTATACAAAGGCTAAGATCGACGGTCAATAGGGCTCTGTCAGATCCTTGGATCTACGGTCCTGGATCCCATCGCTACTTGCAAAGGTTGAAAGGGTCGAGGTGTTAACACCTGTGCTCCTTCTCTAGATCCATCGGTCTCGACAGATATGGGGTATTCCAAAAAGGATTTTGGTCATTCGTCAACCAAATGATAGGGTATTCTCTCTTTCTATAATTGGGCTCGCTATCCCTTATGAACTTGAATCACGAAATTCAACTTCTCAGGGCTTCAAACTCCCACGACTCTGAGACCTTAGAGAGCTACCCTTCTGGCCCCAGACTTAACCATTTATATATAAACCATCGATGACATATAAGCATACACATGCATCCATTATTTCCAGTTTAAAACACCAGGCAATCATTCTACACAGAAATTCTTATGGGCATATAAACATAAGCATGCATTCATGATATTCAGTTCGAAATACAAAGTATAAAACACTTATCAGATCTACCAGGTGTGATGCAACTGCTGAGAGGGGTGCTTGTTTCCACCCAACCGTAGGCTCAGTGACTCCAAATGGATTTACCACTAGCCACCCTCAAGCTAGACCATGATGCTTTGAGGTTCAGTCTCCTACTTCCATCCCAATGGAAATCAAGGAGGAAGGTTACTCTCCTTCTCCTGATATAGGAAAATAACCCAGGACGAAGGTTACTCTCCTTCTCCTGTTATTCAGAACTCCATGTGTTTCCAGGTTTTTCTCTAGTTCGCTTATGTGATCCCCGTCGCGCCCACTCTTCTCCACTCCCTTGCCCATTTGTCTACAAGGTTGCGTGTGGCACTAATTTTGTTGTCCATGGTCAGGTATGAGGGCTATTATGGATGGGCGATTCACCCCCATCCCCTCATTAACTCTTGAGGAGCCTCCCCACCTACCAATCTGATGGGAAATCCATTCCAGGATCATAGAGCTGCTTTGATTTTTGAGCAAGTATAAACCAGTACGGTACTGGCTCGGTGGAAGTTAATGCAACCATTCCAGGTCCCTTCCACCACCTCTCATTAGCCATCATGGTCTCTTTTGGCACATCCCCCTCCCAGCAGTCATGCAACACCTATTCATAACATAATTTACATTCATCGGCCTTTTATGAAAAGGTCTGTCAAATCAAACATTCACATCTTTGAGTTTGCCATAGTTCTTGGCCAACATAGTTATTTTTATAGACTGGGGGAAACAGGGTGTTATAGTTAAGCTATTTCCTTTAGTCCTTATTATATACTACCCTTTGTAGTTAATAGTCATGTTGTTTGCTTCATGACCTTATGTTATAGCTCATACAACAACCTTTAACCATAACTAGACAAATAGGGAAGAGGTTAGTTGTATCACTATTCAATGGACTTACTTCCTTATAGTGATCATTGTTCTGGTACCAGGATGAGATTCACAATATGGAATGTTATGGAATTAATGGGAAGCAATATCACTGGCTACTACACAATGAGAGATTCAAACCAGTGTAATCAATAGTTCATAATCAAATACATTACTCATATCAGGAAGTTGTACTTATAGTTAGTTTTGTACTAATTTCCATATTCAAGTAATTGCAATCAATAGTAATAAGATAATCTAATCCACAATCAATGGTAATGAGCTAAGCTAACCTGCAATCAATCATGAAGGCGAAGACGAATCTATTTTCTCAAAGAGGGGGAAAAACACAAAATTATTCCATAGATCCATCATTCAATGAAGGCGTCACAATCACATCACATATTCAAAAGATAGACAGGGCAACAATGTGGCAGAACATGTTGACATAGAATAAGATTTAGTCAACTTCTTTCAGGATCAAAACACTGAACTAGCAACAAAGTGAAGGTCGGCTATTCAAAAAATTACTCAACACAGTCCCATTATGCTGGGGTAAGACTAAGATGACGGTCCCATTGGTTTTGGGAACAAAGATATGTTGCATGGTTCTACTCCACTATAAGAACAAACCCTACTACTGTTGATGAACAACCATACTCTAGCTAATGAATGAACCCTGCTTATGAACTCGGGGTGTAGTTTACATGGGAATCCTAATAGTGCAGTTCCATTTGATAAGAGATACCTGGATTGGTTTGTTTGGTCTTTGTCTAATGGTTTTCTTAGCCTTGATGGTCCTAGCAGAGTTCTTGATACCCAAATTGTTATCCACACAGACCACCAGTATGTCTGAAGAAGAGTTGTGACAATACCATCTGGATGAGTTGATGGCATTAGATGATCATTATATAAGCTCATGATTCCCACTCAAGCTTGAAAATTCCTTAGCATTTTCATCATTTTCAAAAGTCCTTGAGTGCATGCCACTTGGTACGGGGATCCATGAGTTGACAAGAACCCCATTTGGGAAATCCTAAGAAGATTCCCCAACTTTATAATAATGCATGTCCTCTTCCACAATCTGGGTACATTCATGTAGCAAATCTGTAGCAAATAATTCATGTAGCAAATTTGGGTACATTACAGGTTAAGCTAATGCCTTGCTATTTCTATGGCAAGGAAATGGACCTTGGGGATATTGACCTAAAGTCCATTTCTTCTTCCTACTAGCATCAAGACTTGAATTCAATCGTTGAGCAATAGGCTCATCTTCTGAAGGACTCATCGGTTCATAATAAAATTCTTAGCAAACCAACAACAAAAATAAAAGGTATGCCCTTTGTTCCTTCTACAAGATTTAAATCTTCTTCCTCTGCTCAACCTAAAAAACCTAAAGAAAAATAAAAAGAGGTTGGCAAAGCAACAAACAACTTCTTAAATATCTGGGAGATTTTTTGGTTTACTCAAACCACCTTACCTTGATGAAAGATAATTTCCTACCCAACCCCCCACATTCCTTATGAAGTTCATCTCTTGGAATATCAAAGGCTTTAATGGTAAAACCAGGCATGGGATTCTCAGTCAAAAAATCCTCCAGGAAAATCCCTTTATAGTAACAATACAAGAAACTAAATGCCTCCAAGTCCTTCTTCAAACCCTTTCCTCTTGCATCTAGTGGGGACCCCAAGCTATGGCCTTATATGCACACAAAGTAGTAGGAGGCCTTTCCCTTATATAGAACCCTACTAAAATAACTTTGTCCAACTTATTTACCACCAAGAGCTTCCTCACAACTCCCTTCCATCTTGTATGGTCCTATCAAACTTGCTTTCTCACTAATTGTTATGGCCCCAACTCTATCCCTGACAAGCTTCATTTTCTTGACTCCATTCAACACCTGCAACCCCATCATCAATAATGATCATTGGCTTATTGGTAGATACTTCAACATAATTACCTCTCTGAACCAAAATAAAGGAGGCATAAGAAGGCTCAACCATGATTCCCAATCCTTTCTTGATACCATTCAATCCCTCAACCATTAATGAAATTCACACTCAGAACAACTGTAGAAGACACCAAAACCAGGTGGCTTCAAGACCCAATCACTTGGGACACATGGGCCTTAGTAGAAGACTCCAACCTTCACTCCAATTTTATCCCAGATCTAAATACAACCTTCCTCACCTTCATCTCGAAGGAAGACAAGGTGGAAAACCCCAACAAATTTCGCCTAATTTCCCTCTGTAATTTGGTCTACAGAATCATCACTAAATTCATCTATGTGGAGGGGAGGCAAATCTTGGATTGGGTTATCATTTACACATGGTTGAATACACTCTCTAAAAAATTCCAAAACCCTCGGTATGCTCTTAAAATTGGATATGTCTAAATCTCTTGATCAAATTATTACTTTCCCTTACCTTCCGTTCTTACTTTTCAATCCTGGTCAACTACTCCCCTTCTACTTTCTCCCCCTCCAACGGTGTTAGGCAGAGCGATCCCCTCTCGACCTTCATCTTCATCTTGATGGATGAACGTCCTGGAAGAGCCATCAAAAATGTTGTGGTAGAAAGTTAAATGAAGTCTTTTGTGTTGACGATGAGGAGCATCCCATCTCCCATCAACAATTTGTTGATGACAATATGCTCATGGCTCAGTCTACAGCCAGAGAAGCCAAGACTCAGTCTCAGTTTTTTTTCTTTCACGCTACCTTTGTTGTATAGGCTCACATCTACAGGATCCTTGGATTCTAAAGGAGCTCTCTTCCATCAAAATATATCGATTCCTTCTCATTGAAAACAGATTATGAAATTCATCATGGGATGACCCCCTCTCCTGAATGAACAAGAAATTGTCTAATTGGTCCTTCAGAATGATCAATGCATCGTAACAACTGGTCCTTCTCAAGTATATCCTTCAATCCATGTCTCTTTACTTGTTTTAATCCATGGTTTCTCCCAAAGTGATCCTGAAAGTTGTCTGAGACCTCCAAAGATCCTTTGTGTGGGGTGGAACTTGCAAAGAAAATAAATGGGATTTAGTCACTTGGACATGCTCAGTCTCCCTAACCTCAAATGATGACTCATTCTCAAATATCCAAGTGTCTCCATCTCATTCTATGGAGATAAATGAAGTACTACACTCTATGGGCCCTCCTTTGGTGCAAGAAGTATTACCCTCTCATAGAGCCTCGGGACCTGATCATACTTTCAGGAAATTTTTCAAGCTCCTTTATATGGAACAATGTCTAGAAAAAGAAAGATATTATCCACACTCATTGTTTTTGGGAAGTCAAGGATGGAACCAATGCTTTATTTTTGGATGAAACATGGCAGCAACTTCCTCCTTTCCACCACAATATGGAAATTCTTTCGAATGGACGTGAGTAGAATTTTCAACTTCTTCTTCTATCTGGCCCCGACCATGGCTTTATGCTTCATCTTAGCTAGAAAATGTTTGACTAGATGTAATTTTCCACTGTATCATAAAGTAATGATGTCATCGATTTAAAATTTAATTAGATGGTAGATTTCTTCCATCCAACCAAACATGGCGTAAAGTTAATCATTGATTTTCATGGACTGTGCTCCATACCCGTTGGATGCATGAAATCTGATTTCCCATATAGACAACCTCTACTCCGTTACCAGACTTTGACCCATATACTCTTCATATATTATGTGTTTCCATCATAGTAAGTTCTTATCATGTTGTGACTTTGCCTTGACACTTGTACTTTTGAAGCATTTCAACAAATTTATGTCCTAATATGTGCTCGTCTAAATATTGTTTCCATTTTTGGTGGATTTACCAAGGTTATTTGTGCTAATAGTAAGAAACCAAAATATATTTGAAATGGGCATGGGTAGTGGAGTTATGCATTACCCTATTATAATTGTGTCTAACATAAAGAACATTTCTATTAATTTGGTCTTATTTTTTTTTCTTTCTTCATAATTTTTGTTGGTCAATGTTGGAGATATTAACTCGTACTTGTCTTGTGCTTAACGTTTCATGAATTTCCAAAGGATAGGTATTGAGGCGAGATGTCGAGATGGTAGTCTCCAAACATTCCTCACAAATTCTCTAGGCTCTCCCAAGAAGGAAGAAGAGGAACCCCTTCTTCGACTGAGACTCTAATTGACCAACGACAATCTCATCAGAGGAGATTATCAAACGAGTCTGTGAATAGATCAACTCTAAAATGTACTCAAGAAAGTGCTATGGATGCGGCCTTTTAGATAGGTTACGCATTGATACTCCTACACCTAATAATGTAGCGAATACCTCAGGACAAGAGAAGTTTTTTGGTAATTTTCTTTGATTTTGTTTATTTTTGTTGTATTTTTGTGTATTTAAATTTATGTCAAGTTAAATATTGTAATTACTTTCAAATGTGTGTGTAGACAATGATTTTAGAGCAAGGAACAACAATGAAAGAGAGAGTGGGTGTCACGAAACGTTTAATGTTGGTGTAGAAAGTGAAGGTGGATTTACAAGGCTGCGTTATCAAAAAACAAAAGATTGCACGCCTACGTCCACCTATCATTCGGATGTTGGCAATGAACTTCTCTGGGAAGAGATTATTGAAGCAATGACCATTGAGCGATGCTCAAGTGTTAAAATTAGGTTGGAAAATAATTTGAATATATTGGATCTCCCTCATGAGAGTAAACAAATCTTGCATATTGTTTTGCATTCATTGCAAAACTTTATGGAGGCATATCAAAAGATGGGGTTAACCACTAACAGTTTCATCAATTTGATGAGGCAGCGAAAGTCAGAAGAGATGGGCCTTGATAAATGGGACGTAGTAAAAAATAAATTTTCAAAAGAAAATGCAATTTCGTTGTTCAATTTCAAAGATGGGCCAAAGCGGAAAATGTTTAAGGTGCAATATTTTAGGCACCCTAACATTGCAGGACATATGTATAACAAATTTTTGGCAGCATATGGGAAATTGTCGTGGAACGATGAGGTTCCACATTATTTTTCAAGACACTTTTATGCAGAGTTTTTCATGGATATGCACCATGATTATACTAGTCTATCGTCTGATTATTATGGGGCTGGTAAAGCACAGACATATGATCGAAAATAGACATATCGAAATGTGACATTGGAGAGGTCTTCACAACCTTTAGTATCTCGCCCAATAGAAGAATTTGTTTCACATTCAGAGTTGTGAGCTTCATCAGAGGTTGGAAAAGAGGTTAGGAATTCAATCGGGGAAAATTTGGAATCGATGTTTTATGGTGTTAATGTTGGTTTGAACCGTCAGCGAGCGGAAGTCGATTCTCAAGACATATTTGTTTATAAAATTGATGCGGAGTTAGATACCATGTCAGTAGAAAATCTTAAGGAGTATGCAAAAAATTTCCATGATGATTGAAAGAAGGTCATTCAAAATGATGAACCGAACAACAGAGTGGTATGTGTTCTAGTTAGTAAATTTTTGACGCATTTTAGGATAGTTTACTTATAATTCTAGATCTAGATACATATCATTGTATCTATAGAAATAATTGAGTTGTTATTGTTATTAATTGTAGTTTGGAGATATGTTAAATGAATCTCCAGTAAATAGGGGACTTGATTCCACAAATTTAAATTTGGATGGGTTGAATCAGATATGTGTTTTCTAATGTCCACAGATAAACACTTTAGTTGTCCAATCTCCAATCTTTTGAATAAGATCAACAACATTTATTATTTTGTATAAATGTGAACACATTGAATCCTAGATTTAGTTCTTAGTTGTGTTGTTCATAGATCTCTATTCCATATCCTACTACTTGGAAAAGCTTGTCTCAATTCTCATTGAGAGAGTTTAAAGAGGGTGGGAGTTGATAGGTATCATTGCATGTTAAAAACAAATTTAGTTATATATTAAAATTGCAAATTTCTATTTAAATTATTAATTTAAAAGAAGAATATCTTAAACAACATTTAATTTATTGAATCATAGGTTGGCACATCACATGCATTACATGTTTCAAAATTTAAAACTACAATTTAATGTGTTAAACTCATTTAAATTGAATTGTCAAATTTTCAAATTTGAAATGTGTTATATAGGGTAATGTGGAGAAAATAGTACCTGAGAGTGTGCTTGGGAGGGAGATTGGGATTGAGGAGAAAGCACCCATACCTGGGAAGGATGCATCCATTCATGATGATTCATAAATGTATGTTCATTGCACATTAGTGAGTTTTAATTTGCTTTTATGTTGGGGTTTTATATAAAAGTGTTCAAGCTTATGTTGAATAAGCTTATATTTTCTACTTTTATCAAATTTTTGTTTTCTCAAATTTTTAGTTTAGCCTTTCCTATTCAATGCTTTGATCAATTATTTTGAAATATATAGAACCCTTATATAAGCTTATCATTGTCTTAAATGGTACATTCAAACTTATTTAAGTTTAGATCATGATGAAGACCTAATTTTGAACTTGAACATTTGATTATTTGAGAACAAACTCTATCCCACATCAGAAAAGGGGAAGTTTCTAAATTTTCTTTGATTGCATTCATTGTCTTCTTGTCCAAGAATGGCATAAAATGGACATTTGTGTTTTCTACATAAAACAAAATGAATTTCTTCTTGCCAGGGTATTGTCAAACTCTTAACTAAATTGGTTACTAACCACAAAAACCAATATTCAAGTAGATTTACAAATAAGCTATGTATATGTATATCTGAGCTAACTCACAGATAATTTCAAAGAGCATTTGATTATATGTAATATGAATACTTAAATGGTTTTTGAAGAAAGACTTAATATATGTGCATATTTGTGTTTTCTTCATGTACATGAAATACTATATGAGAACATATATTCCACCGCACAAAGAGGAGATAAGTATTTTCTAGAAGAATGGTTTTTAAAATGGAGATTTGTGAACTTTCATAGATATAAGTAATTTCTTGGAAGAATGGCTTAATAAGAAGATGTATGAGTCCTTTAATTTGAAAGGGCATTATGGAATTTGATTATATGACCAATGCAGAAGAGGGGAGAAGTATTTTACTGCTGAGGAGATTAGTATTTTACTGCTGAGTAGATAAGATCAAATAAGATCACCTGGGATGAGAATTTCACCTGAAGGATTTGGGACTTTATCCACAAGGAGATAAGTATTTCATTGGAAGAATGAATTAATATAGAGATTTGTGAAATTTCTTCATACACAATTCTATATTTATTTTCAGATTATTATCTAACTCTGAATACAAAAAATTCTTACCAAGAACACAATTTTTCTCTTTAAAATTTTTTAAGATTTTACAAATTGTTTAAATCATATATTCTTAATGTGGAGAGTAACTATTTTAGAAGTTTTGGAACTTTGTGAGGGAAAATATTAGTTAAAGTATATATGCTAATATGTGTTATTTGTTTTTTTTATTGTTACAAATGTCTAAATTATATTTGGTGGAAAATATGTTTACATTATATTTGGTGGAAAGGAGTATGTTGGAGGATGAGACTTAACTCTTTTGGTATGTATGTCAATTTTGATTTAATCACAACTTGTTTTATTTATCTAAAATGGTACATGTGTACATTTTATTTTAAATTTATAAATAAATTTTATTGTAAATTTTTTATTTTTGAATTATGTTTTATTTTGCATGTTTGAATTGTAAATTTTTAATTTTTGAATTCTGTTTTCTTTTGCAGGTATGAAGTGATCTATCTTAAAGCGATGGCTTAGAGTCCAGAATTTTGGAATTAAATGTCTTAGCTTTTGTTATCATCCTAAAATGAATGTGGAACCTATGTATTTGGCAGTGTAACTATTCAA
>ML783268.1:146596-158575 GCA_009831015.1 Picea engelmannii | reverse complement strand
CTCCTTTTACCCCACTTAAATGTTCAAGTCCAAGATGATTCAAAATGAAAATGTCTCCTTGGTATATATAGGAGACTAGGAGGTATAATTACAACTAATGTCCTAAAGCCGACATAAATAAAATAACATTACTAATCTAATATGCCCCAATCAAGGGTTAATGAGAAATCCGACATAAATAAAATAACATTACTAATCTAATATGCCCCAATTAAGGGTTAATGAGCCAATATTAGGGCTTAACAGTGTAGAAGATTGATGCAAGTTAGATTTGGTACCGAGGTTGAGTATATTACATAGGAATATATAGGAGTAACTGACCTAGCATATCATATTGCACAGTGTAGAAAGATATGGAGTTCAATACCGAAGAAGGAATGGACACATAGGTTCATACATACATTGTAAATGATCCCTAAGAGTTGGTACCTGGAACTAGAAATGTGCAGAGAAATGGTGAACTAGGATGAACTAACTCAAAGGTTTAAGGTAACATTTACTTTTGAAGAAAATCCCCTGTTGGTAGACGCAGCTTAGGTCATTAGAACCATAGTTTTTTTGGAAGAAGGGTCAATGAATGTAGTACTTGTGTTTAGTGCACACAGAACTTCTATGGTTTTCCATGAATTACTAGAATTTTATAATGTGGCTCAAGAATATCAAGACAAGGAGGATCCAAGAAATATACAAATACATGAAACTGGGGGGAAACACACAGTGGAAGGTCCAGAGCTTGAATATGCTACATATGCACATCCACTAAGGATGTGTAAGGTAAATATTGGGACAAAAGAGAATCCAAAGTTTGTGCAGATAGGAGATTACTGGAATAATGAAATTGTGGAAAACATTAAAGACTTATTGCGTGAGTATCGATATCTATTCCCAACCATGTTTGCATAAATGAAAGGGATAGCTAGTGAGCTAGGAGAACGAAGATCCCTTTGAAACCAAATGCTAAGCCAGTAAGATAGAGACCTTATAGATTGAATCTGAAGTATAAAGAGAAGGTAAATGCAGATATAGAAAAAATGTTAGAAGAAAGAATTATTGAACCAATGGTGGAGTCAGAATGGATAATTCCAATGGTAGTACAAGATAAGAAAATAGGGGAAACAAAATTTGTGTAGACATAAGAAAGCTAAATTATGCATGTCTACATGATCCATTTCTGACACCTTTTACAAATGAAGTGATAAACAATGTAGGGGGGCATGAGGCCTATTCCTTCATGGATGGATTCTTAGGATATCACCAGATAAAGATTGTGCAGGAAGACAAATATAAGACTACCTTTGTGACAGAATGGAGAAGCTACCAATACACAGGGATGCCTCTTGGGCTGAATAATGCACCTGCAATTTTCTCAAGAGTAGTGGTCACAACCTTTAAATAATTTATTCATAAGTTCCTTGAAATTTATTTAGATGATTTGAATGTGTTTAGTCTCTTGAAGAATCACATAGAAGTGCTAAGATTAATGTTGGATAAGTGTAAACAATATCAAATTTCATTGAACTTGAAGAAATGTATTTTATGTGCACCTTTTAGAATTTTGTTGGGCCATGTGGTATGTAAGCAAGAATTACTAGTGGATTCTTCCAAGATTGCTGTGATTTTGGACTTACAACCACCTACATCAGTAAGACAGTTAAGAGAAACCCTAGTCCATACAAGATACTACAAGAGTTTCATTAAGGGATATGCACAGATTACAACACCCATGGAGAAGTTGTTGAAGAAAGAAACTAAATTCCAATGGAATGAGGACTTCCAGAAAGGTTTGGACACATTAAAGTAGAAGTTAGTGACTACGCTAATTTTGATATTCCCAGATTGGAAGAAGTAATTTCGTGTTTATGTGGATACATCATCCATAGCTTTGGGCGTCATATTATCTCAGCCAGGAGAAGGAGAGTTAGAACATCCAATTGCATTTGCAATTAGGAAGCTATCAACAGTAGAAACGAACTGCACTATGAAAGAACAAGAGGGATTGGCGATGGTGTATGCATTGCAGAAGTTTAGGTACTATTTTTTGGGTTCTCATTTCAAGATATATACAAACCATTCCGCACTAAGATACTTAGTGAACAAGCCAGTGTTGGGGGGCAGAATTTGCAAATGGTTTCTATTGTTCCAAGAGTACGACTTTGAATTCATTGTTAAGCCAAGTAAACTGAATGCAGGACTAGATAACTTATCGCGCATTCTATCAAGCGATGATGCATGGAACCTAGATGATAGTTTACTAGATGCACATTTATTTGTAGTTTGAATGGTGGACGACTACTTCGCAGAGATTGTGAAATTCTTAAGTACATGAATGGCTCCATCATACATGAAAGTTGCACAAAAGAAACAGTTAGTGGTTAAGCCATAAGACTATCTGCTAATTGTAGGGAACTTATACAAGTTTGGTGTATATGGAATATTAAGACAATGTGTGTTAAAGCATGAAATATCAATGATACTATCGAAAGCGCATGAAGGTATTGCAGGAGGACAATACGCAGGTAAAGCGACTACGCAAAATATTTTGTGTGCAGTGCTTTGGTGGCCCACACTTCACAAGGATGCTAAGGAATATTGCCAGGCATGTGATATTTTTCAAAGGGTTGGAAATTCATCTAGAAGGGATGAGATGCCCTTGCATTTACATGTTACATTGCAGGCTTTTGAAAAATGGGCGATAGATTTTGTAGGACCAATCAATCCATCAGCCAAGAGATCAAGAGCTAGGTATATAATCAATGTGATAGAGTATTTGACCAGATGGGTCGAAGCAGTACCAATCACATACTACAACATGGAACGCATTCTATTGAGTGATCAAGGAACACACTTCTTGAATAACATGATTGCAACATTGACTGAGGAGTTCCAAATTCTCCATTAGAGGAGCATGTCATACCATCCTCAGGAAAATGGGACAGTAGAAGCCTTCAATAAAATTTTAGACAATGCTCTGACCAAGATCTACAACATAGGAAGGGATGATTGGGAATTAAGGATCCTTTAAGTATTATGGGCATATAGGAGTACAAGAAAAACTTTGACAAGACATACACCTTTTAGGTTGGTCTATGGGAAAGAAGTCGTAATGTCGATAGAATTTGTTTTGTCGAGCCTACGCGTTGCAGCGATTACTAATCTTGTGGATTCTGGCGCAATAGAGGAAATACTGTCATAGTTGTTATAGCTCGAGGAGGAGCGATTTTTTGCAGGATTCCATCAGCAAGTCCTGAAGGTAAGCGAAAAAGCATGGCATGATAGACATATTAAACATAAAAGGTTTCAAGTGGGATACTTAGTGTTTTTATATGATAGCAAGTTCATGCAGCACCCCGGGAAGTTTAGGATGCATTGGTTAGGTCCATACGTGATCACGTATGTGACATAAGCAGGTGTTGCGCAGTTGGAAACACTGAATGGAGAAGTCCTGGGAGGAATGGTGAATGGGAGCCGACTGAAACTCTATAGGGACTACTGACCATTTGCACACTAGTATGACATATGCAAGAATCTATGTACTATAGTAGTGTATTATAGGAGGAAAAAGAAAACGAAAAATAAAGAAAAAGTGGAAAAAGAAAAAAAATAGGAAAAACAACAAAAAGTAAGTAAGTTTCAGCAAGAGCAAGTGCGCAGAAGGAGGGAGTGTTGCAGAGATAGAAGAAATTGCATAGAAGAAGCAAATTACACATAGAATCACAACTTGTGCAGTAAACGAATGGGTAAGCCAAAAAAACTACGCGGATGCATATGAATAAAGACTATTAAACAACATTAAAGAGTGGAAATGACGACTAAAAGTTGTAATGACATCACAACATGGATACGCATCGTCATAAATGGAAAAGGTCGATGAAGATCATGACAACCTAGCAAATCAAGGAAAAAATCTAGCGAAGGATTTGGAATTAATGCATCTTTAAAGCAAGTATTGAACAAATAGTACTAAGGGATTTGACAGTTAATACAACGGGAAGGTAAAGGGACAACTGGTGAAGGGGAAAAAAAGTTACAGAGGGTCGAAAAACATTTGGCATTGTTGGTTGGAGTTTCATGTGAGTAAGAGAGAGCCGAGAGTCGTGTTGCGGATCTTGACAAAAACCACAGATTCGAAGTAGTTGTCACTAGTAACCAGGTTAAAGAGATGGCACCACCAAAGGCCGCAACATTCGCACCAAAGAAATCCTAAATGAGAGAAGAAAAAACAACACCAAAGGTTGAGGAGACTCTGGGAGCATCATCATCAGAGCCAAGGTTTAGTAGGGATTACATTCCGTTGAGGAAGGATGATTCAAAACCAGTGACGTTGAAGAAGGATGCCAAGTACCCATTGGCGACGCCTAACATCCTAGATGGAATCATCATCGATGAGGATATGTTATGTAAGGTGTCACAACTCAAACATACGAACCATGATATCACAGACACAACGAAGTTCCTTGAACTTTCGTCGAGTGTATACTTGGAACTGAGAATAGACCCAGTGACAAACTAGGCTATACTTGTGCCAAAGATATGGGCCAAAGGGTTGGAACGAGCTAGCATACTAAATCTATTTGACATTCCACACTTCAGTAGGAGCCAAGAGGTGAATGCGTGTGTCAAGATGTTGTTAACCCATGTGCATGGTGGTTACTTATGGCTGGACACATCAATTTTTATAGATACAGATCTCATTTCTCGAAAAGATCCCACCTTGTTGTTTGTAAACAAAAAGCATGACAAGACACCGTCAGATTCCATGAGGGATAAATTTCACATAGTATTAGGGGTGCGCGGGGTGGATGTGCCAAGTACATGAGACCCAATGGTATGAATTTTGATGCAAGCATTGGTGTGCAAGTTTCTCAGAAAGTGAAGGAAAGACCAAGTACCAGCAAGCATGATAGTTGTGACTGAGAAGTGTGTAGAAGGGGTATCGATGAGATGGGCACCATTTCTATTGAACCAGTTCCTTATCGATTGCGCAGAAGCATAGGACATAGGCATAGAATTCCACTATTCCTGGTTGTTAATTCTGATTGCATTCACAACGTGGAATGAACCAGAGGATGCACAATTTCTGGGTCTAAGAGGTAATTTGTGCTTGGCCACCAAGTATCATAACGTTTGGTACACAACTAACAACATAAGACAGATAAACACCAACATTGAGTTCTTTCTGTACAATGCAAGGATTAAGAGGTGTATCCAGAAAACACTGCGAAGTGTGCCACATCTTGTAGAGGCATACACACCAATTATGTGATTCTGAGAAGACTGTCATCACATATACATACAAGAAATGAAAGAACCGAGAGAGGAATGGGTCCAGACAAAGTACAAAATCACAGAGGAAGACATCCAACTAATTATGCAGCATTGGGACCCAGATTGGAAGGTTCCTGTGAACGAAACATAGATGGAGCACCCTGACAATGAAGAAGAAGACTAAGGCAATGGTCAACGAAAGGGACAAGGTGATGGCATGGGGGACATGTAGAAGAAAATACCAGAAGCAGGGGAAAATAGGAAAGACAAGGGTCAGGGGAAAACAACATATGTGTGGAAGAAGATGAAAGCCCATAAAGAACCAACTATCTACACTTTGATGGATGATGATATCAACAGGATCAACTACCAAGTGAGGGATTTCATAGAAGAGGTAGCTTAGAAAACTTCACAGAAACAAGAAGAATTGCACTAGAAGGTGTAGGAACAGTTAACGACATTGAAGCAACTCTGGGAGGCAGTAAGGAGAGCACCAGAGTGAATATCTGGTGAAGGACCAACAACAAGCGCGACTGGGGAAGCATGGGATACCAATTCTTACTTATCAGATATAGAAACAGTGCACAGAGTTTTAAATATCTTGCCATATGCAATTGAGTTCCCCACGCCAGAGATGCAGGAGAAGGAACAAGTACTAAGTCACTTGGACTTAGTCGTTTCACAGATGCCCATAGGAGCACTACAAGGCTTACAGACATGTATTGCACAGGAAATACAGTTTCACACAAATTCAATGTCAAAGGACTTGGCTAAGGTAACAACGGATAAGTAAGAACTACATAAGGATTATATGACAGTTGTGCAGGAGAAAGACGAGGTCAAACAAAAGGTAGAGAGGATATTGAAGGAGAAGGATGAGGTTGAGAAACAGGCAAAGAGAATACAACAGGGAATCCAGAAACTATATAAGGAGATTCCAGAGGTGTCGATGGTGGTAGAAGCCACACTAGAGGAACATGTATCCAAAATCAGTGAATTCATTCAAGGCTTTCGTGCCAGAATCAGAGAGTTTGAAGTGCACACTACACCAGGGACACCACCTGAGGAGAAGGAATAAAGAGAAAGAACAACCATAACCTTAGTAGTAATAATTAAGAGTTTGTATGAGGAGTGTGTGAAGTTATTCGAATAAAGCACACATCTTTGGAAAAATTTGATGGATTATCCGACGATGAAGGTCGTTGAGGAAAGATTAAGGAATGCACAGGAGAAGGTGCAAAAGGCCATGGAGAATATAAGCATGTTGCACCATCTGAACGCATAGAGGCCATCTTGGTGAACATGCAGTCATACAAAGAGATAGAAGAGCTAAGGGAAGAGCAAAAGACTCTCGCACAACAATTGGTACCCTTGCATGATGAAGCACTCATGGTCATAGGGCATTAGAAGTTGTGCAAGGCATGGTGAAGAAAGCAACACAAGACAACGAGGAGAAGCTCACAAACCTGACTGCACATGTAGTAGAGGATATTTTGGAGAAAGAAGTCGAGGTAAAGAAGGAAGTCGCTACAGCAAGAGAAACCCTCCAAAATTTCATGGAGGCATGGAAGGGCGCAACACAAGTTCGGGATGAGCCATAGGTGAGTGTTGGGGGCTTGTTGGACAATAATTTTGAATAAATAAGTTTTGAAGAGCATGTACAAAAGAATACAAGGGAGCCATTTATGGGGTCAAAGAAGAAGTTAGAGCGTGCGCAAAAGAAGGAAGAACAAAAGTTAGACATGCAAAAGCAGCATGCAGGCGAAAAAGAAGGAAAATCAGCATGCTAGTGAAAAAGAAGGAAAACATCTAGGACATATTAGTGTTTTGGGATAAACTATTAGGTTTTTGATCCCTAACTCTATGTATAAATATGTAATGGGTTGGGGAAGAATAGAATGCTGAGAGTAAGAGATTAGGTTGTGTATGAGTGAGAATCCTTACTAGAGGTTTTGGAGAGGTTTTACAGAGAGAGAGAGGCTTGCATTGCAGAGCGGCTAGGCAGGTATGAATAGTATGATACATTATATCTATTGTAAGCACAGTGCATAGGCCTAATATGGCGATTTCGCGAAGACTAATATAGAAGCTATCCATTGTGGACGTAGCCCAAGGATTGGGTGAACCGCGTTAAAATTTTTGTCTCTATGTGTTGTGTTGATGTGGTTGTTCATGGATGTTTTGTTTATGCATTATTATTATAGATCTGATTACTGTATGATTGATGCACTGTAATAATGAATGATACAGTGGGTTACTTATGTTTCAATATATGTTATAAGGGTTATGCATAATAAAGTTTTTTTAACTAATTGAAGGATATGAATAAATATATTGCGCACTGGGTGGATAAATAGTAATGGATACAGTGATAGCCTCACATCCCCTCGTCCCTACAGAAACTTGGTTCCTGCAGCCCTAGTAGATACCTCAGGTGAGACTCCACTTGCATGTAGGCGATGTCGAAAGGGTCGTTATTTGAATGGTTTTGTTGGTTGAATAAACTGAACCTAGGGTCTTATAACTGAACGCCAACACACATTTACTTTATTCACATGCATTGCATTTGAATGCTTGTAAATCCTATCTGTTAATGTATCTTAGTAGAATGAAAATAATATCACTATCATTATCACAAGAAAATGCAAAGGAAAACATGAGCAAGTAAAACCACTTTTTCCTAATTCCCTAGTATTAATATTTTTTAATCCATGAAAACAAACTAAATACACTTAAAAACATAAATTTAAAAAATGATATTTTTAATAATATTATTTGTTCATTCTATCCAACTATAGTCACAATCACCTTCTATGTTTAAAGTTATAACTTAAGATTTTAGTGACATATAATTAGAAATGTTATAGAATGTCATCTTTACATGATTTCATGTATTTTTATTATCTAATAATATTATATTTTTCCCAATAAATTCCAGGATGGAAATATTATTTTTTCCAGGGGTAGGGTAGTATTTGGTCCCATTCACAAAACATCTCTATAAAAAAAGTTGTTCATGTGTTCACCATGTTAATAGTGCATATTATTGTATATTTGATTATCCTCAATGTTACATTGCATATTATTGTATGTGTGATTATCCTCAATGTTACATTCCATATTACACCACATCACAACAAATATAAAAAAGGTTACAGTAGAGGAATATTGTAGTGGAAAGGTGAGTGGAATTTTTGTATGCCACTTTCTCTTTCCTTTCTCCCATGACCTTCCTAGATTTTCATGGAATTAATATTGCAATCGAAGTATGTGACAATCACCAAAATAGTTCAAAATCCACCTTTTGAATCATCACTTACTTAGTCTTAAGTTCGTCAACCAGTATTCCCTCTCTCTTAGTCTTAAGTTCGTTGACCAATATTCCCTCTCTCTCTCTTCATTAATTAGAAGAGAGAGTTATACTTCATCCTCTTCTCCTTAGGAATAAAGAATGATTGATCAATCATTCTGTTATAATCTCCCTATTAATTGATTAAAAGAGAGAATGATCAAGTGATTATTCTCCATTGTTTCTCTAAGTAGAAATGGAGAATGGTTGGTCAACTATTTTCCAATCTCCTAAATGGATAATGGTTGGTAAACTATTTTCCAATCTCCTTCTTAACTGGTTAGAAGAGATTGATCAACCAATCATTCTCCTGTTTTCTTCTCCTTTATAATCAAGAATGATATATCATCTAATATTCGATTTCCCTTTTCAATGAATAAAAGAGAGAATGATAATTTTAACATTATTTGTTATCTTTCCCTTTAGGAATTAAGAATGATCGACTAACCATTCTCCAATCTTCTTATTTAATGAATAAAAGAGAGAATGATCAGTTTATCATTCTTTGTTATCTTTCCCTTTAGGAATTAAGAATGGTCGACTAACCATTCTCCAATCTTCTTATTTATTGACTATAAGAGAGATGATTAACCAAGCATTCTTCATAGGAATCTAAAATGATTAGATGACTATTATCTAATCTCTGTGTTCATTGATTAGAAGAGATAATGATCAATCAACCATTACCCATTGACCATTCTCCAATTTCCTTCTTCATTAATAAATAAAGAAGAGTAATCAATTTCCTTCTTCGTTCTCTATTCTCTAATCTATGTGTTCATTGATTAGAAGAGATAATGATCAATCAAACATTACCCATTGACCATTCTCCAATTTCCTTCTTCATTAATGAATAAAGAAGAGTAATCAACCAATACTTCTCCATAGGAATGGGGAATGGTCAATTGACCATTCAACAATCTCCTTGATCATTTATTAGAAGAGAGAATGGTCAACTAACTGTTCTTTATTGTCCTTTCTTCTCATTCAGAATCAAGAATGGATGGACTATTATTCTCTTATTTTCTCTTCATTGATTAGAACATATAATTATTGGCTGGCCATTCTCTAATATGCTTCCCCATTGATTAAAAGAGAGAATGCTTGGACAATGATTTTTTATTCTCCTTCTCCTTTAGAATGGAGAATGGTTGGTTTATCATTCTCTAGTGTCTCTCTTCATTGATTAATAGAGAGAATGGTAATAGGGAATGATCAAATAACCACTCTCCAATCTACCTCTTAATTGATTAGAATGTAAAATGATCAATTGTTCATTCTCCATTCTCCTCCTTAGGAATAGAGAATGGTTGGTAGACCATTCTCCAATCTCATTTTTCATTCTCCTTATCCCTAGGGATGTGGTTTACATGCCAACCGTTCTCTAATCTCCCCATTCATTTATTAATCGATAGAATGAATGATATACCATTCTTAAATTTCCCACTTCTTAATTAGAAGAGAGCACAATTAATTGATCATTGTTTATTATCTTTCTCCTTAGGGACAGAGAATGGTTAACCAACCATTCTCCAATCTCCCTCTTCATTGATTAAAAGAGACAATGATAATGGAGAATGGTCCACCAACCATTCTCAAATCTCCCACTTCATTTATTAGAAGAGAAAATGATTCACTAATTATTCTCCTTTCTCCCCATCCTTAGAATTGAATATGGGTCACTGTCCAATCTAATCCATGTTCATTGATTAGAACATATAATGATCAATTGACCATACTCCATTATCCTTCTCAATGAGAATAGATAATGGTCTGGTAGTCGCTCTCCAATCTCCCTCTTCATTGATTAAAAAAGATAACAATCAACCAATCCTTCCCAAATTTTCTTTTTCTCACGAATATAGAGTGGTCATAGGATTGTTCTCCAATCTCATTCTTCATTGATTAAAGAGAAAATGATCGATTGACCATTGTATACTCTCCTTCTCCTTGTAATGTAAAATTCCCAGTCAATCATTATCCAATCCTCTCCTTTATTAATTACTTGAAAGAATAATCATTTGCCCATTATCCATTTTTCTTCGTATCAGGAATAAAGAATGGTTGACAAATGGTGCTCCATTTATCTTCATTAATTAAAAGATAAGATGATCAACCAATTATCCATTTTCTTTCACCTTACGAATGGATAACAATAAAAAACCATTCTCAAATCTACCTCTTCATTGCCTAGAAGAAAGAACATTTGTTCAGTTGACTGAACATTCTCCATTCTTCTTATCATTAGGATAGTATGATGTAACAATGCCAGTAAAAATGAAATACATGTAACATGGATACATGGAAGGTGAATCCTAATCAAACCCAATTACATGACTAACACAACAAAATATATTTGAAACATTAATGGGTAATTGGTATCAATGGTGAAGCATGAGCATAATTAAATAAAGAGGGAGGGGATAGTTAGTAGAACAAATCAATCAATTTAACTTAAAGAATATGTGGACTCATAATGGTTAGGAACATGTGTTTCCTCCTCAGAGATCACATGTTCAAATCTAGATGGGGTAGGGTATGTATACCTTTGTAGAATTTAGTAGTCAAATCATTGTGCAAAGGGAGTCTCTTGTCCCACAAACATGACCTTAAAATTAGATTATTATTATTATATAATAAAATTTATATGAGTTTCCTCTATATATTATTATTTTGTTCTAACATACACATGCACTTAGAAGCCTTTTCTCCAAATTTTCATATAGGGACTCCACACCATTTGGTAGTTATATAATCTTATTTGAGCTCATCTTTTATGCCATAGTCTAAACGTTCTATGAAATGGATCTTTTCCAATGATATTTTTTGGGGATATTTACCCAAAATCCGGCGAGAAATTGTTAGATCAGCAGATTTAAGTGATTTTTTCTGTATAATCCTAGTGTCCTAAAAGTTTTCCAACATGCTGAATCCATTTCTACATTCAAAAATGGATTTTAAATAATAAAAACTAAATGATTTTGTGCAAATTTATATCGTCGGATTCCAGTAAAAAAAAACATTTCATTGAACAGATAGACAACACCATCCTTTATTAATGCAAGATTCGATGTCTCGTTAAGGAGTTTAATATTCCTTGTAAAGTCACCCTTGTAATATGTTCTTGTTATCCTACCCATGATTTGGTGTCCCATGGTATGTACCTATTTATAAAATATTAAATCAAATACCTTTAATATCATAATAATGGATTCAAAGTGTTAAATTTTCTACTTTCACAAGATCTACTTTCTTCAATACAATCTTAGAGTCTCATTTTGCAATTTTTTCTTAGTGATCTTTTAAGAGTCTTATTTTGCAATTTTTTCTTAGTGATCTTTTAAATTTCTTTACTATGTGAAGAT
>ML783268.1:132237-146511 GCA_009831015.1 Picea engelmannii | reverse complement strand
TATATATATAATTTACTTTACAAAGTAAGTGAAAATTTCATATTTCATTATAAAAACTTCAATCCTATAAGAATAATCATATTAGTCATAGAAAAATTATTTTTATAGTGACAATCTATTTTATAATTTGAAAGTATTTTTTTTTAGTGGGAAAAACTGTCGTAACAGAATGTCAAAACAATAGTGGGGACAACCATCATTGGTTGTTATCCACGAATCTAGGCTGACTCATCATCGTTATTCAAGGAAAACCACACCACCTGAAATAACCTGTTGGTGGTTCATAAGGGGGCAGGATTTCACTCCTGCCAAATGCCTCTGTGTCTTGAATCATTAACTTGTTTCCTTAAGTCTCAGGAAGACGAGCTCTTAGCCAAGCAGAAGCAGTTTTAGGCCATACTCCAAGGCCATTTATAATTTGTGTAAGTATTATTCTTTTGCAGTAATAGAAGGAATTACACGTCTCCCTCATACTGAGAAACACACCATTGAAATGTTTTAACACTTTCAATTGCTTTAGATGTTAAGCACTGAAGAAATTGTGTGTATATATATATATATATATATATATATANGAGAGAGAGAGAGAGAGAGAGAGAGAGAGAGAGAGAGAGAGAGAGAGAGAGGTGGACACTGAGATATTTTATTTATGGTGGACATTGAAATATTTTTTTTGTTATTAATATTTTTTTAAATGCCACATATCAACTCCATGTTTAGCACATAAGGAATTACACATCTCCCTCATACTAGACTACCTTTTGACACAATCACATTGTAGTGCATCACATCACAACATGGTAAAAGGAAATCTGAGAAAATTGCATAATGAGTAGAGTGGAGTGAATGTGACCTCACTTTCCATAGAATTGATATTTATAAGAGTATTCCAATTTAATCACTATCACTACAATAACAACCTACTCCTCAATCAATTCAGGGTTATGTGATCCTTACTACCCTCATCTCATCGCATCCCCTACACCAACAAAATTTAATGGCATTATCATTTTGTTTCTTTTCTTTTAGTTGAGATGTGATCACCTCTAATGCATTTTCACTTTTATTTTATTATTCAATACAAAATTCATAATAATAATAATAATATTGACACCACCACTTAATGTCATTATCATTTTGTTGCATTTTCCCTTTTATTTGACCATTCAATACAAAGTTAATAATAATAACAAGTGTTGCATGGCAGCGTAGTCCCTGCCAGGTTGGGATGGGAGTAAATGTGATCGAGTACAGACACGTGGCTAACAAGTTGAAATACATGTGGTTTGCATGCAGAACATAGTATTCCCGAATTAGTTCTTCCTTAAATATATAAAAAATTATCAACATTTAAAAGGTTCTTGGACAAAACAAATTTGGCATTCCTGAATTAGTTATCTTTAAAACAAGGGCTCCTGGACACAAAAGAAAATGAAATTTATCAAATTATAGGTTCCTGGACAACATAAATTATACATACCAACAATGTAATTTTATAAAGTAGATATGTAGTTTTATACATACGAAATATGTACTTTTATAAAGCATGGGGATGAGATTTTATAGAGCATGCACGGATCCCTCATTCCATACTTAGCCAGTTTTTGGATCGCAGGTTCTCGGGCTGGCGGGCTCAAAATTGGGCCTTTGATGTTCCGTGCCCTACAAATAACACCGATAGTTCCACGATATACAAATTGACAAGTTGAGTTGCGGACTATTGAAATTTATCATAAATTAATAATGTATGTTACATATCTCTGGAAATTACATGAACATTTAAAAGCATACAATAGAATAGTAAAAATGTCTATTACATAGGTTGGTGGAGGAAAACACAAAAACATTAGCATTCCCAAATTAGTTTGCTTTAAAAGAAAGGTTTTTCTTTCCATATGTTTTACATACGTTCATGGATAGAAATACAAAAAAAGAGTAGTAACGTCTGTTACATAGGTTTGTGGAAAAAAACACAAAGAAACTCGCATCCTCGAATTAGTTATATTTAAAACAAGGGCTCCTGGACACAAAACAAATTGAAATTTATCAAATTATAGGTTCCTGGACAGCAGAAATTATACATACCAAATATGCACTTTTATAAAGTATGGGGATGGGATTTCATAGAGCATGCACGAAGCCCTCATTCCATACTTAGCCAGTTTTTGGATCGCGAGTTTTTCAGGCTGGCGGGCTCAAAATTGGGCCTCTGTTGTTCCATGCCCTACAAATAGCACCGAGAGTTCCACGATATACAAATTGACAAGAGGACTTGCAGACTATAGCAACTTATCATAAAATAAATAATGTATGTTACATATCTCTGGAAATTACATCAACATTTAAAAGCATATAATAGAATAGTAATAACGTCTGTTACATAGGTTCGTGGAGGAAAACACAAAAAAAATAGCATTCCCGAACTAGTTTTCTTTAAAACAAAGGGTTCTGGACAGAATAAAAATCGAAATTTATCAAAGTATAGAATCCTGGACACCCAAAAAGTTAGCATACAATAGAATAGTAACAATGTCATGCAACACAAAAAATTTAGCATACAATAGGACACAAAAAATGTAGCAGGCCTCCATACTTAGCTAGTTTTTGGATCGCGGGTTCTCGGGCTGGCGAGATCAAAATTGGGCCTCTGTTGTTTCATGCCCTACAAATAGCACCGACAGTTCCACGATATACAAATTGATAAGCGGACTTGTGAACTATAGAAATTTATCAAAAATAAATAATGTATGTTACATATCTCTGGAAATTACATCAACATTTAAAAGAATACAATAGAATAGTAATAATGTTTGTTACATAGGTTCGTGGAGAAAAACAAAAAAAAAATAGCATTCCCGAATTAGTTTTCTTGAAAGGAAAGGCTTCTGGACACAAGAAAAATTGAAAGTTATCAAAGTATAGGTTCCTGAACACCCAAAAAGTTAGCATACAATAGAATAGTAACAATGTCGTGCAAGACAAAAAAAATTAGCATACAATAGGACACAAGAAATGTGGCAGACTCGAATTAGTTTTCTTTGGAACAAACAAGAAAGGTTCCTGGATACCCAAAATTTAGTATACAATCAAGGCATTCCCGAATCAGTTTTCTTTGGAATTTATCAAAAAATAATAATGTCTGTTACATCTTTCTGGAAATTTAAATGTGTTTGTCATATAGATTGTGATTGGGGCTCCCAGGAACCATAAAAGGAAATAAGTACAAGAATTAGGAATGTCGAAAGAAGAAGTGCGCGACAGTAGAGAGGAAGACCTGAAAAGAAGAAATTGGAAGTTATTAGTCTTTGGTTACAGTTTTCTATTTAAAGAGGTCATAAGTGGATTGATAAAGAAAACAAAATGACAGTATAGACTTAAACTGGATTGATAAAGAAAACAAGATGCCAGTATAGACTTACTATGAAGCTGGTCAGTGGAGTCCTGTCGACTGGTTGTTTCCCTTCCTAGATGAGGCTGTCCATTCTCTATTGGAACCATTCTTCGATGTATCTTTTCATGGGGGTTGTGTTTATTTCATCTCGGATTTCTATGTCGTAAAGGACATTTTTTAAGTTCCTTAGATGCATTGAAATACTATGTAGACTCTATTCAATTTCTTCATTGTGTGTCGCATAGTCCAGTACCTAGCACTCATGCTCATCTAGATGATGTTCAAGTATGTCATAAAACTTTTTGAAAGACAACCCCTTTAAAATATCAACTTGTTCCTGGAAGGCTTCTTTGGTGATTGACAAGGATTTGAGAATTAAGTTTGGGTCTTGAACCTCGTTGGTACTTCCGGCTAAGTCCATTTGGAGCAGGCTTGTGAATAAATATTCCTTTTATGATATGACTTGCTTACATGATTTGACAATGAGCTCCAGGTTGTTAACTTTCGTTTGCCAGCATGATTTTACTTTTTTGGTCCGCTTTGGGGAGGGGAGTTTCTCTTTTCTTCTTTTCAGTTTCGATGTGTTGACGGCATAGTTGGCAAAATGGGTCAGCACCTGTTCATATAAATGTTGATCATTCTTTAAATTCGCCTCCAAATGTTCTAGGAAATCATTTGCCTTCTTTCAGAAGGAAACTAAATTTTGCAATGTTTCCCAGGCTTCAGTAACTAGCTGCATTCTTTTGTTGATGTTATTCTCTACAAGGGCTCTAGAGCATGCAAGGAGGGTAGAGGATACTTTCATCTTGTCTATAGTGGTAGTAGGCATGATTTTTTCCAAAGGACTGGCAAATTCTAGGGTTGCAATGAAAGCCTACTCAAATTTGTTGAGGCGGTCTTTCAGATTGGCATTTTCCATCTCAATTCCTCCAATGGAATCACAAAGAATTTCACCAGTTACTTGGTGAAATGAGGAGATTTGGGACGACCTCATTTTCCTAAATTTAATCTCTGTGCGAGATTTTCCTTTCCTGTTTGTTACATCTCTCTTTTCAATGACCATACTTTTAGATTGGCTGTCAAAAATAGCGCTCTTGAATATGAAGGATTCATCTTCGTCAAAAAATTCAGTCTCAGATATTTCCACCACAGACGACCAAATGTTTTTCATGTGCTCAGTTTCAATTTCAAGTTGCAGCTGTCCACTTTCAATTTCGGGTTCCTCCTCCTACCCTGCATTGTTTTTTCTCTTCTTCGTCAGTGGAATTTTGTGAGAACTATCAATATTTATGCAAGGAGGGTTCTTATATCCTCCTCCATTCGAAGATTTCAAGGTTTCTTTCTTACTGGGGTGGATCGTCGAAGTGATGCTCCATGATGTCGTGCTCTTGGGAGTGCTCGCGGGGGACTAGGTACTCTTCTCACCAGATACTTTTCCATGTTGTCTGTACAATTCAGTCACACTTTGCAATGTCTTTGCATCACAATCGGAAGAAGCAGGATTGTTGTCGACATTGTCCCTATCTTTGGTCAGGTGTCTGTGGATAAAATATTTGTTAAAGACAACCGCCAGTAAATGTTCTTGAAAAATCCCATTAGGGTTGAAACCGTTTAGCCTTTCAGTATACATTAGGTTCAATTTCTTGAAATGGACGGCAAACTCGTCAATCTTGTTGATGTTTCTACACACGAAGTCTCCTACTGTAATATACCAGATATAAAAAGTATGCAGAACGGAAATAAAATGCTAAAAATGGTAGAATAACAGTAATATAACCAGCATAATCTCCACAATAACACATAAATGATATAATAAAAACAACAGAAATATCACTTTGATTCAAAAATCAATGTTCACGGGCCTCTTCGACGGGGCAACCTCTAGTTGAGCAGCGCTCTGTTACAATAATCTTCAAGCTAGGGTTTTCATACCCTTGACCCTTATTTATACTAAATATGTCTATCAAGAGAAGCATCTAGAGGAAGATCCTTCTAGAAGCGGAAGCTTCTATTAGGTCTTCTTACATCTTCCTTATTCTATTTTATTGAAAGGCCTTATTAATATTGACCTTTATTACATCTGAATATATTTCTCTACCTATGTGCAGGTTAGGACCCTAACATGTCCAGCCCCTTAAAAATAGACTTTTCCTCAAGGCTTGAGATGTGGAAACTGTTGCAGAATGGTAGCTGGTTCCCAAGTGGCATCTGCTAGAGTTGTATCTTTCCACTGGACTAGCACTTCCTTGATGGTTCTCTAATGTAGGTGATGCTCACGCTAGTCCAAAACTTCTTCTGTTTGTAGCCAAATGGATCCTTCTTCAACTAACTTGGGAAGGTTGGTTTGAATTTGGCACCGAGTTCCAATCACCTTCTTTAAGCATGAAACATGAAAAACAGGATGTAGCTTCAAATGACTAGGTAGAGCTAACTGATAGGCAACTTGTCTCACATGCTTGAGAACTGTGTAAGGACCATAAAATTTGGGCACTAGCTTCTGACAATGCTCGGCCTTGAGGAAAGTTTGCTTGTATGGTTGCAATCACAGAAACACCTGATCCCCTTCTGCAAATTGATGTTCAGAGTGACCTTGATCTGCTTGTTGCTTCATGCGATTTTGTGCCATGACCAAGTTGTCTTTGAGGGTACGAAGAATATCCTCTCGAACTGTAAGTGTTTGGTCAACCGTCTGGACCTTTGAGGTACCCAGTAAGTATGAGAGAACTGAAGGTGGCTTCTGTCCATATACCGCTTCAAAAGGAGTCATGTGTGTAGCTGTATGGTAGGAAGTGGTGTACCACCATTCAGCTAGGGGTAACCATTGAGCCCACTGATTTTTCTTTTCAGAGGCAAAACACCTCAGATATGTTTCCAAACACTTGTTGACAACTTCTGTTTGACCATCAGTATGGGGATGATAAGTTGTGCTGAGATGCAATTGGGTGCCCTGTAGCTTGAACAATTCTTGCCAAAAATTGCTTGTGAAAGTTAGGTCACGATCAGAAACAATAGAGTGCGGCATTCCATGAATCTTGAAGACCTGGTCCATGAAAATTTGAGCCACCGTGGATGTAGTAAATGGGCATTGAAGAGCGCATAAATGAGCATACTTGGAAAGGCGATCCACAACCATCATTATGACTGATTTATTTCCTGATTTGGGTAAGTTGGTAATAAAGTCCATAGAGATATCCTTCCAAATAGCAGGTGGAATCGGAAGCGGTTGTAGTGTGCCCGAATATTTGACTATTTCTCCCTTATTGCATTGACACACATCACATTCAACGACAAAATTATGGATGTCCTGTTTCATACCATCCAAAAAAAAAGAACGTTTGACCCTGTCATAGGTTTTGGTGAACCCAGAGTGCCCCCCGTTGTGGGTGTAGCATGAAGCTCAAAAAGTACCATGGATTTAAGATTTGATTGTTTACTTAAATACAAATGGCCTTTGTATCAAAGCTCATCCTAGAGCCAAAAGTACCCTGGGGGAGTTGGAGCATTGATCTGCAATTGCTGGATCTGATGCGAACTTTTGGGATCTTGTAGCCATTCCTAGCGAACAACTTAGAGCCAATCTGGTACAATGAAGGAAAGAGAAAAAAGGGATCCTTCTTCTTCATATTTTCGGGACAGTGCATCCACCACCACATTTTCTTTTCCTTTCTTGTAAATGATCTCATAATCATATCCAAAGAGTTTAGTCACCCATTTTTGTTGCTCCGGGGAGGAAATGCGTTGTTCCAGAAAGTACTTGAGACTTTGATGGTCTGTGTTAATTTGGAAACATTTCCCCAAGAGATAAGGGTGCCACAAATCAACAACATGCAGAATATCCAACATTTCCTTTTCATAGATGGGTTTGCCTAGATTCCTTTCAGATAGTTGCTTGCTGGTGAAGGCCAAAGGTCAACCCTCTTGCATAAGAACAACACTGATTCCTTTCCCTGAGGCATCACATTCCAACACAAAGGTCTTTGTGAATTTGGGAAGGGCCAAAACCGGAGTGGTGCACATGGCCATATTCAAGGTTTGGAAAGCTTGAGCAGTGGTTGGAGTCCAAGTGAAAGAGTTCTTTTTTAGGAGAGCAGTGAGAGGTGCTGCAATATTTCCATAATTCTTAACAAACTTGCGATAATACCCTGTTAAGCCTAGAAATCCACGCAAGATTTTGAGGGTCTTTGGGTGTGGCCAGTCTTGCATAGCTTCAATCTTTTTCAGATCCACCCTGACGCCATCCTTCCCAACCAGATGACCCAAGTATTCTACTTATGAGGCACCAAAAGCACATTCAGACTGTTTCAGGAAAAGTTGGTGCTGAGAGAGTAAATGGAGAACTCGATCCACATGAGTAAGATGGTCTGTCTAGGTTTTGCTATAGATGAGGATATCATCAAAGAAAACTAAGACAAAATGACAAAGAAAAGGATGAAAGACATGATTCATGAGGCTTTGGAAGGTGGAGGGGGCATTACACAAGCCAAAGGGCATGACCAAAAACTCATAGTGGCCCTCATGATTTTGAAAGGTCGTCTTGGGAATGCCTACCTCTTTCATACATATCTGGTGATAGCCTGAGCGAAGATCAAGTTTAGTAAAGAATTGGGTGCCACTCAATTCATCCAGGAGGTCATCAATGATAGGAATGGGAAATTTGTCTTTAATGGTCAGTTTGTTGAGGGCACGGAAGTTAGGACACATTCTCCAAGAACCTTCTTTCTTCAGGACCATGACTATAGGAGAAGAGTAAGGGCTCGTACTAGGGCAGATAACACCTGCATTAAGGAGTTCCTGGACCATTTTCTCAATTTCATTTTTTTGTGAAAAGGGGTGGCGATACGGACGGATATCGGGAGGAAGGATTTCGGGTACATGGGGAATGGAATGATCATGAACACCATGGGAAGGAGGGAATCCTTGGGGAGTGGAAAATACCATTTGATGTTTAGAAAGGAGAGCATGGAGGTCTTGCGGCACCTGGGGTGTCTCTGTTTCTTGTATGGCATGGAGTTGGGAAATGACACCAGAATGACCTTTTTTGAGCAGCTTTTTCATGTGATGGGAACTAATGACCTTAGGTGAACCAGCAGTGATGCCTTGGAATTTATATTGGTGTCCTTCCTGGTCGAATTGCATGGTTAATTCCTTAAAATCCATGAGAATGGGACCCAAAGTCCTTAGCCAGTCTACACCCAACACAATGTCACAACCGCCCATGTCGATAACAAACATATGGGATTTTAGGTGGTAGTCACCGATTTGGAGATGCACATTTTCACAACGCCCTCCACATTTCATGGAACCACCATTGGCAATCATGATTTGGAAATTGTTGATGGCATGGATGTAGCAATGAGTTTCTTGGGCAATGCGGCGATGAATAAAACTATGGGTACTTCCACTATCAACCAGAATGATGGCCTTCTGATGCTTGATGTAATCGATTAAATTGAGGGTTTGGGGGGCGGAGAAGCTAGTGAGAGCATTGAGGGAAATGATCTGTTCCACTTTGGGAGGGTCTGAGGGAGGGGTTATGTCAGTGATTTTAGGTGACTCAGGCACAAGGGGAGTTTCAACATCCTCTTCTGAAATATCCTCAAAGATGGCCATAAAAATATTTTGTTCCTTACACTTGTGGCCCGGGAAATATTTGTCATCACAATTATAATAAAGGCCTTTGAGTTGGCATTCAGCCATTTCATCCCTGGTCAATTTCTGGATCTTTAATGGGGCGGAAGGAGTAGTGGGATTTACGGGTTTAGGGCAAGGGATAAAGGAGGTTTTACAGTTTTGAGAGGATACAACATGTTGTGCTTCTTTAGCTTTTTTAGTAGCCTCCACCCAACTCGAAGGTTGAGCCATGAGGACATGGGCCCGAATCTCATCCTTGAGGCCACTAATAAAACACTCTCGAAAGAAAGAATCAATCATGCCCTCTGTTCAAAAAGCTAGGCGCTCAAAGGCAACTATGAAGTCTTCTACTATTCCCGATTGTTTCAAATTTGTCAAATGGCCCAAATGGTTGGTGTCAGTGTCAAAGCGTTCATAAATCTTAGTCACAAATTGGGTCCAAGCAATATACCCTTGACGGGAAGTTTTTCTCCATTGCCACCATTTCTAACGTTCTTGATCTAGATGGAGAACACCATACTGGAGTTTGGCCAAGTCATCTGTAATGTCGTATAAAGAGAAATAATGTTCCATTTGGGTGACCCAACCAGTGGGATCTGAGCCATCAAATTTGGTCACATCCACCCGTGGAAGGCATAGGTCATGTTGAAAGTGATGGGGCTGAAAGGTATTAGAATGGGAGGAATGTTCACCTTCAGTCTTTGGAGGTGCATCAAAGAAAGGGTCATCTATAGGGATCTTCAGTTTGGTGCAGAATGATGCAAAGATAGATTCAAGCTGGGTGGTCAGTTATTGTTTGACTTCCTCCATTGAGGACTGCATGGTTGTATTTATAGTTGTATTAATGGATGTATCGATGGAGGAAACAGTGGCACTGAGTTGTTTCACTTCTTTTTGGGTCTCGAGGAAACCAGATTGCAAGGTGTTGAAGCAAGATTCCAGGTCTTGGCTATGGGTATGGGCCATGAGGATGGGTGAACTGAAAAGGGGCGGGCGGGGTAAATTTTTTTTCCAAAAAATGATATGGAGGAATGTGATAAGGGCGAAGAGATGAATCCAATGCAATAGGTCTCAAATAATGGTGAAAATTTTTCCATATTTTTTTTTTTTTTTTCACCAGTGGAGTTATACTTCGGTCTGAAGAATACTGCAGTGATGAAATCCCCAAATGCTTAACCAAAAATAAATGTGTATTTACTTGGCAACCCGAACATAGTTGTGAGGCAATAGATCTTGTCTATTTTAATTTGTTTATGTTTTTGGCCTCCAAGGGTTAGGTATTCAAGGGTTCTACAAACAAGGGTTTTCCCTATGCTATAGCTCTCTGACATACGTGTGGGGTCCAACAGTAGTACTTGGCCCAATATCTCAGGGCACTAACTAAGGAGGATAGACCGTACCCTTAGCCATACTACCCGACTACCCAAGTACTAGAGAGTATCTTCCCGAGTGTTGTTCTCGGTGGCACTATAGCAGTCAGGCGGCTGATTGTCTTATCTAAAGAGGGCTTCAAGAAATCTAGGTTGATCCGTACACAGGTGTTGTCTAATGCGCTACCACTCGAAGGGGTACCAACAGGGGTTACAAGGGTGGCCAACAGATGTGCGCTTAAGAACCACTTGTATTTCCTGCATGTATGAATCTCTCAACCGTGGGTTTATGCGCGTAACGATAGATCTACGTGGCTTAAAGACATCGGAATATGTCTCTACCCTGAAAACAAAATTCCCACAATTTCTGCCAAGGAAAGTGCTCTAAGACCACTTGTAATATACCAGATATAAAAGGTATGCAGAACAGAAATAAAATGCTAGAAATGGTAGAATAATAGTAATATAACCAGCATAATCTCCACAATAACACATAAATGATATAAGAAAAACAACAGAAATAACACTTTGATTCAGAAAGCAATGTTCACAGGCCTCTTCGAGGGGACAACCTCCAGTCGAGCAACGCTCTGTTACAATAATCTCCAAGCTAGGGTTTTCATACCCTCGACCCTTATTTATAGTAAATATGTCTAACAAGAGAAGCATCTAGAGGAAGATACTTCTAGAAGCGGAAGCTTCTATTAGGTCTTCTTACATCTACCTTATTCTATTTTATTGAAAGGCCTTATTAATATTGACCTTTATTACATCCAAATATATTGCTCTACCTATGTGCGGGTTAGGACCCTAACACCGACATTCTAGGGTAGAGGAATGAACTGTTTTTTTTTCTTGTCATGGAAAAAATGCAACCAATGGTTGTATTTCCTTGCTATTTCTGCAACAAACATCTTGTATGTGATGTGGCATGGAAGGAAAGCAAGATTTCCCTTAGAGCCAAAGACCATGAGGAAATTGTGATGTTCCTTTTTCTCAAGTGTGCCCTTCCTATTCAAAAATTTGGTTGCCTGGCCAGACATTCGCGGAGCATCCTTGCTTAACAATAAATCTTTGAAAACTGAGACAAAGCCATTAAAAAATTCATAAAAACAATGGGAGGCCTTGTGCCTCCACAAGGCCTCGTACCATAATGTTATTGGGTCAAATCCACAGTTTATTTTATTGGAAAGAGAAATTTTTGGAAACGGGAAGCAATGCACAATTGTGAAAATCAAGTAGGATGACATATAAAATTTATTTGATTCTTTGAATCGTGACAAATGGGAACAGAGCTCAATGGAAATTAGCTTCCCCCAATCGAAAATGTATTGTTCCTTGACTGTGAAATACAAAATATAAATAATTATATGGGAAATGGTTGTCGTGGATGCTTGTCCCGTTATTCTTGTAAACAACCAAGCAATTTCTCGGAATGGATTTCTGAAGGAACTTACCTACAACCTTGTGATATCTTCAGGAACTGTTGTCAGGTCTTCAAGGAAGTCAGCTAAGATGTGCAACCCGTTATCATGTTTTTCTAGAAACTACTTGCAGTCTTGTCCTTTGAACATCAATGTTGGCTTCGGCAATTTAACATCTCGCAGAAGACCTGAGGTGACAAAGAAATAGGAGAATGGTCACACAGTGGAATAATTCTTTGGCCTGGAATATATTTTTCGACGCACCAAGAGACCACCTCCTTACAGTCAAAAACCTCAGGGACACAGCCTGCAGGAGCGATTCTAGAGGTCCAAATCACTTCGTTCTGGGTGAAATGGGATGAATAGTAAAAGTATGCCCTGGACCACTAGAATCTCTAGTCCTGATGTTTGAACATACATAATGTATCTCCACAAAACTGTTGTCGACCTGCTGCCATAAGTCTACAAGAATGTTTGTTTGCTCCAGATGATGAATGAAATGAAAAGTTCGAAGGGATAATATAACCCTGCACAAATCTTGGTCCAAAGCGTGTGAATGGGAGATGTCCTCAAGACTTTCGTTGATTAATGGCAATTTGGACGGTTGTTGCATGGTGCGTTGTTAACATTAAACACTAGTAATTGCATACATAGAAATGTGAACATGGCAGATATTGCAATGAGCGATTAAGCATTGTAGATTTCTTGAGCGGGCCAACATGACGACGCGTGTTCAAGATGAACAATCGGAAGGTACAAAATAACTCTCTACACATCTTGGTTTCATGCATAATAATGGGAGATCTCCTCGAGCGTTTCGCCCATTAATGACAATATTGACGGTTCTTGCATGGTCATCTGTTAGCATGAAAGGTTTCTAATTGCATAGTAAGAAAGTATGGAGGTCGCGGGCACGGAAAAAAACAACTTCAAAATAGGGTTACAAGGTACAACTGTTAAAGGTGAGGGCGCAAGGGTCAAATTGTATATCTCGGAACTTTTTGAGTGCAATACGCATAACAACGAAGAGGGTATGGTAGGACAACCTAGAGGGCAATTTGTATATGACTAGTAAGAGCATAACTAATGTATATCAGGAAGGACAGGAAGTTAGTGGGGATGGAAGGAAGCGAGAGATACTTTGAAACATTTGTGAGCCATGGTAGAGTGAATCTTGCTAGTTCGACAAGTCTGCGTTGGAATTGTAGATCACGGAAGTTTTGAGTGAAAGATGTACATGATGCAACAAGAAGAAGAGTTTGAAACCGCCAACTCGGAAACCGTGGCCATAAAATTGGCTAAGTATGGAAATAAAAAATGGTCAGTCGGATTCGTCGTGTGATTATATAGATGGAGATAAATATATGTCAACCCGCCAACACTGAAACCCACAATTATATAAAGGAGACTAAGTATATAACCACAAAGCGATAATACAAGGGAAGAAGAAAAGGGAAAAAGGACCAAGGAGTCCGCGGTGGAATTGTGAATCAAGTAAATTTTGAGTGCAATATGTATATCACGGAACAAGAAGCAGCAGAGTTTGAATGCGCCAACCTGAAACACTAACTAAGAATTGGAGATTTCGTGAACTCGTGAACAGGAGGATCCAAAATAGGGTCACAAGGTCTGCCCAAAAGACGTGAGGCCCCAACGGTCAAATTGCATCGTTTGGAACATTTGAATGCATAATCTGTAACACAGAAGAGGGGACAACATCAGAACCTAGTAGTCAATTTCTATATTGCGAAGGGCTGGATGCAAACTGTTTCGTATCAGTGTGTGTAGTTGTCACTTGTAAGAGTCACTAGTAAGAGCATAACCAATGTATATTAGGAAGGACATTTCTGAACCGTGGTAGAGTGAAGCTTGCGAGTTGGAGGAGTCTGCGGTAGAATTGTAGATCACAGAAGTTTTGAGTGCAAGATGTACATCACGAAACAAGAAGAAGTAGAGTTCGAAACTGCCAACCTGTTGATGGGCGAAATTGATCGTCCATCAACTGGAAGAGTGGATCCGGTCCGGGGTTGTCTAAATAAACCAAGCCGTTTGGGATAACCCACCCTGATGGGTTTAGCGGCTCCGTTAGCCGATCTAAGTCCTAGAAAAACAAAAGAAAACTACTCTAAATGAACTAATCTAAATAAAAATAACAATTAAAACAAAACTAATAAACAAATCTGAACTACTAATATATACAATTTACTATCTAATACTATAACAACTCTACGAAATTAAACATTCAAATATCAACAGAATTAAATCTTAATCACAAATGTACAATATTTACAAATTACAGATTTAAATGAAAACCTGCAAAAATCATTTGTAAATTGTCCTAAGACAACAAAACTATTGTTTTTTTATTTTTTATAATTTTATGAGAAAGAAATAAACTGAAAAACTACCTAAGCTAAACAACTAAAATGATAATTCTAACTACGAATCTAAACTCTCT
>ML783268.1:80196-132109 GCA_009831015.1 Picea engelmannii | reverse complement strand
ATATATCTAACTAAACTACTTAAATTATACTAACAAATTAATTATTAAACAAAATATAGCCAACTGACCTGAAGTGACGCTTCAGGTTTGTCCTATGTATGATGGTCGATTCAGCTGTTTGGTGGGAGGAAAACCGCACCAGATTCTCCACGAACTTCTCGTAAATGGAAAGTTGTTGTGCTCTTCAAATATAAATAACAGGACAAACAAGACAAAAAAAAATTACAGCAATCTTATAATTTACAAATCGTCGCAGCTAGATAAATCTGTGTGCAAAGTCTTGTACAAAGTGATTCATTTAACGAAAAAGGTAAACCTATAATTCATTAAACTGAAGCAGATTAATTGTTGTATTTTTAAAATAAGAGAGATCAGACATGGACAACATATAAATCAAATCACATCAACATGCAAAGAATTATGATAGCTAAAGTAGTCGATAATTAATTGCAAACTGATATGTAGAAAACTTGAAACAAAAGTTTGATATATTGAAAGCGAAAGCTGTTACAAGACATCAACTTTCATCCCAGTCTGAATCATAAATCCATCGTTTGGTTCTCTCCACAGTGATCCTGGTTTATTACAAAAAATTGACAAGTATTTAAAGACTTCCCACAGGGTAAAACATCCCTGTGAGAATTATCAAAACAGTTTACAAAAATCTGAGGATAATATCTCAAATCTCTATTTCTAACTCAAGCTAACAACCTAACACAAAAGCATATCCACAGTATCTCCTAAACTGCCATAGCATGCCCATTTGATCATTGTAATTCGTATGCACCTGAAAGAAGACAAAAATAGACAAGTTTAGAGGATATTTTATTGATAAAATTGTCAAAAATCTAATTTTTAAGACTAGCTACAGAATCTTGCAATTCTGTAGCTGCTCTAAATTGAACACAAAATCGTTTCAAAACCAATTCGAATCTTAAAGAATATATTCAAACTATTGAACAATATTTGATTGCTAATTAGAAACCAAAAGAATCATTCAAATTGAAACTTGTAAGCAAATTGAAACAAACTAAATCGTAGTCAACCGAATGATAACAGAGATGCATGCACTCTGTTCAATTTGTTATCACCAATTTGGGGTAAACAGAATCGCATTAGATAATTTAACAGTAATGAAATGATTTTCATGGACCAATTCCAATCGACACAAATAGTTTATGTTGCTTCAGCCATCAACAAAATCATTGTCGAATCCAAACGAAATCAACATGATCGTTTTTCAAATTAATAGAACTATATTAAACATATACAAACGATCATGCTAATAGTGGCATGCAGCAAGCATTTGCAAATCAAATCAAACAGGAACGAATCGAAACAATTTGGGGTCGATACAATTGTTATGAATCAACACAGCTCCATGATTTTAGCGAATAGATCTTTTGCACAGGTCGAAAGTAAATGACAATATTGATGCAATACAAAACAGAGTCGTTCCTGGTAAATCAAAGTCAACAGGGTTGTTTTGAGTCTATTAGGAACAAATGAAACTAATCAAAATCGAACCAAATCAACTATCCTAAATCAGACGAACATAAATGATTCAAAAACAAACCAAACCGAATCAAAAACCAATCAATTTCTAAGCTGGGCACGACAAAATCACATAACCAAATCATAGCTACATTTGAGTTTAGTCAAACGAATCTACTGTACAGGATCTACAAAAATATCGTCTAAACTATAACCGAATCATTTCGAATGTATTAAAATGAACAGAGAAAATTTGAAAGCAAAACCCAATCCGTTATATTAATTCAAACAAACTCACAAAGCAAAATTAATATTGAAATTCATACCTGGACAATAAGAAACAGCTTCGATTATGATAACTTGGAATTGACGAAGGCTGTTGCGGCCTCGACGTTCCTGAAGACAATTGAACCGGTGGTTTTTTGTTTCTTGTCGTTAGTCCGTAGCCTATCGTTCTCCTTTTCCATCACTGTCACATGTTCTTCTAATGCTTTGATATTTGATTGCAACAGGGGAACGTCGATGTAATAACGCTCTAGCCAAGCGTTACATTGGATACATGATGGTTGCTCGGGCTTTGATATCACAGGCGAGGGTTTGTTTAAGCCACCGGGGGTTTCATTGTGAAGCTTGATTCCTGAGTAATTAAGGTTGTTTTTGAGGCATGGGGGTAAATTAGAGACATAGTCATAGGGTTGCTTGGAGCATAGGCCATGGGAATAGGGGTACTCTTCAGCTAGGAAACACTCGATATCAGAGTCTGAGTCCTTGCTCAACACTATGGGCTTTTGGTCGATGTTTGGCTTAGGTTTATTCCGGGCAAGTCTCGATATCAATCGAGCATTTTTCTTACCCCTGCTATCGACAGTAGGATTACCCTTGACTTTCTTACTCACAGGCTTCTTGACAGCCTCAGTCTTGTCTGTTGTGATGTCGGGTAGGTCGATGTCAGGGCAAACCAAGGGTTTGGCAGGAGGTAGAAGGATATGAAATGGCATGGGTGGCCTGACCATAGTCTCACTAACCACATCCTTGTCGATTTGGACAGACTCTAGATTAGCAAAGCCATTTCTGGATAGAAAGGCCTGCTAATTATCGCCATGAAGGTTTAAATGGTGGACGATGATGAGTCTAATCAATCCATGATGAAACAAGATGTTATCAGCCTTCTCACGTTTGAACCTCTTAGACATATTATAAAGACTACGCTAGAAGTAATGCGACATATTCAAGGGGTACCCTATGAAATTCATCAATAACCGAAGGTGATACAGAAAAACCAAGCCATACCGACCTTCACAGGTCACAAATTGTTTCACAATTACCAAAAGATCATGCCACCTGGGTTTGAGGGTAGAAGTAGGCATACCTTTATCACAAGAGACAACCTTCCTTGATACGAATAGTAATGGCCATGGCACCTCATCAACTTTGGAGTTTTTAAACCACCTTTGGCTCGTGGCTGCTAGTTCTGTAGCAGAGCTTATGAATTCTTCATTGAGTTCAAGTTGTATGTCACCTACTTTAGCCCTGCACCCGTCAAAGGTAAGGGAAAATTGTTGGGCAACCAAAAGGTTGAAACCCTCGAACCTCTGTATAAACACCAGCCAACCACTGTTTTCTAAATCCTTACGGGCATTATCGAATAACAACAGATCTTGGTTACCATTTGGCTCTATGCGCACCACAGGTGCCATAGACAGGAACACACGGTGAGCGAGGTGAAGGGGCTAGGGTTCGAACAGAGTATACGCAGGGGCAGAACGCTCACAGGCTTACCTGAAAACACCAGGGGTGAACTGGGATAGGGGGAAATCATTAATGATAGAATGTGTGAAGGTGATGGAGCTATTTCGGCCCATGCAAAATAGTCATTTCCCATAGTACAATCGACGGTGCATATAACCATTCAAATATTACTGTTGCATATGTTAAAAGCCATGCAATTCAATCAACCAATGAAATCTATGGTAAGTGGACCAAACATTTGCGCGAGAAATAGTCATAGTTTTAAAACCAAGCAATAATTTTGAAATCAACACCAAGGGTTCGATCATATGAAATATGTGTTGTATGACATGATTTATAGCAAGGGTCTAACCACAACACCAATGTATTTTCATGAAAACAATGTGTCAATGGAATCGATCAAAGACTATAGAAATCAAACCACCAATGCATCACAAACTCGATCAAACATCAAGCCACCAATAAATCAACGATTGGATCACACTCCTTAACAAATCATCACAATCTCATAAAAATGGAAATCATATTAACAACAGAAATGCCAAATGAGTAAAGAATCTTGGAGTCTTGCCAATTGTATAACGATAAGTAAATTGGAAACACAATGAGCATAGAGACGAGAGTGATCATAACAATCCAGTGATGTTTTTAATATGACTTCGAAATCAAATTTTTCACGCTTGCAGTCGTGAAAACGAGAACAAAGGTAACTGTACGAATGCACGAAATAATAATGTCGTTTTGTTTAAAGATTGTGATGCAAATCGAGGGTTGCGAAACACTGGTGTAGGTAGCTTATAAGGACAGTATAAAAATGTGAATTGGCTGCCAACACAACCCCACAACCGCGGCCATAAAATTGGCTAAGTATGGAAAGCAATAGCAGTCAGTCGGATTCATCGTGTGATTATATAGATAGAGATAAAGATGTCATCCCGCCAACACTGGAACCCGCGATCATAGAAAGGCGACTAAGTATATAACTAGAGATCCATAATAGACAGGAAGAAGAAAAGAGAAAAAGGACTAAGGAGTTCGCAGTGGAATTGTAGATCACGAAAATTTTGAGTACAAGATGTGAACCCGATAGTCAATTTGTATATTGCAGAGGGACAGATGCCAACTGTTTCATACCATTGTGTTCAGTTGTCACTAGTAAGAGCACAACCAATCTATATTAGGAACGAGAGGAAGTTAGTGAAGATGGAAGGCAACGACAGATACTTTGAAACATTTGTGAACCGTGGTACAACGAAGCTTGGTGACAATCCGAAATAGTATCCAAGAGTTGGACATTTCATGAACCCGACAACAAGAGGATCCAAATCAGGCTGACAAGGTGTCTACAGAAGACGCGGGGCCCGACGTTCAAATTCTATCGCTCCGAACATTTGAATGCATAAGGGTAAAATCATGAATTTGGGTAACACTTTCGTGACAATCAGGTCTCCAAAATTTCTAGCGGCAATTTTTCAACCGAACAAATGTTGTTTTCGACCGAAAATTATCATGTCAAATTTAACGGTGCCCTTGAAATTCGTGTACAACGTTTTTTGGATGAATTATTTTCCCGTGGTAAGCATATTTCGGCCGAAAGACTTTTCGGCCGAAACGTTTATTTTTAACAGATTCTGTTAAAAACTAGGTTTTGGCTGAAAGAATATTTCGGCCGAAAACTTGAAAATGGGACTGTTTGCAGGAAACTGCAAATTCTCTCCATCTTACTTCATCTTTGGAGGTAGCGGACTCCTACAAATACTCAGAATTTAGTTTGAGAAATGATACCAACATTTTTAAAATTGAATCTACTTTCATTGGGTATAATTTGTTTTCATTTTCATTGTTTTTATCTAATTTTATTTAGTTTTATAAAAAAATCACTAAATAATATTTTTAGGTGAGATTATGATTCGGTGAAATGAAAAATCCATATCTCTAAAAATACACAACCGAAAATTATGGAAAATTTATATTCATAATTGTTACACTGTTCTCTTCAAAAGGGTATTTTTATATTTTACTCATAAGTAAAAATTAAGATAGATACAAGGTGTAGAAAAACATGTGTTTAAAATCTGCAACGTTTTGATCTTGGTCAAATTAAAAAAAATCTAGAAATTATAATATTCATCCGTTAGATTCAAAATTACAGTCATAATAAAATAGAGTCTCTGTAGATTGTTGCAGTATATTTCATTTCTTAAAAACATAAGTTTAATAATAGATACATTGTTGTGGAAAACAATAACTCATTATCATTCCTTTCATGTTTAAGGAACATAATGTTAAACAATTGTCAAATTGACATATCAAATCTTGATAAACAAAAATTGAAAAATAGTCATTAGAAATATAACAAAATTATTCACAAGTTTTGTTTTTACTGTAAAGTGAAATTCTAAATAAAAAAAATACTTTTGTATGCCGGAAGTTGAAGAACTTGTGAAAATACAGTTTTTTTTGTCATAAAACAAGCAAAAGTGTTACCCATCTTCATGATTTTACCCATAATCTGTAACACAGAAGAGCGAATGATGTCGAAATTCGATAGTCAATTTGTATATTGTGGAGGGTGTGATGCCAACTTTTTCGTACCTCTGTGTCCAATTGTCACTACTAAGAGCTAATTTAGTATTGGAAATAATTTTTTAGATACTGTTAGATACTTCATAGGGATTAGCATCTGTAAACAATGGAACTCTCCACCCCACCAGCCCAGCACTCCGTGTGTCAATTTGTATATCGCAGAACTGGGAGTGTTGTTTGGAGGACACGAAACAATAAAAGTGCAATGTTGAGTCAGCCAGTCCGCAGGTCCACTTGTCAATTTTTATATCGTAGAATTCTGGATGCTATTTGTAGGGCATGGAACAATGGAGGCCCAATTTTGGGCCCGCTCACTCGAGAACCTGTGATCCAAAATGTCGCTAGGTATGGAATGCGCAATCTATACATGCTCTATAAAATATCATGTCCATAATTTATAGTCCCATAAAACACAGGAAGAAAAAAAAGGGGAAAATGATGGAGTTCGTAGTGGAATTGTAGATCACGAAAATTTTGAGTGGAAGATGTATATGACAGAACAAAAAGTAGCAGAGTTTGATAGTGCCAACTCGGCGACCGCAGGCATAAAATTCACTAAGTATGAAAAGGAACAACGGGTGGTCCAATTTGCCATGCGAAGATATAGATGGAGATGAAGATATGTCAACACGCCAACATTGGAACCTGCGACCATAGAAATGTGACTAAGTATATAACTAGAAAGCCATAATACACGAGAAGAAGACAAGGGAAAAAGGACTAAGTATCTCTCAGAAGAACATCTAGTGTTTGATTATTAATGCAAATGCTTTCGAACCCCTACTAAGTTCTCACCAGTTAAGGCATAAATTGCAGATCACAGAAGTATCTTGCGTACCGATGTGTCTAGTTGTCACTAGTAAGAGCATTGTTGATGTATATCAGGAAGGACACGAAGTTGTTGGGGATGGAAGGTAGCAACAGATACTTTGAACGAAGTTAATGTATACGAGGAACCCGCGGCGGAATTGTAGATCACGGATGTTTTGAGTGCAAGAAGTATATAATGAAACGAGAAATAGTCGGGTTCGCAAGCGCCAACCCCGCAGCGACGACCATAAAATTGGCTAAGTATGGAAAGGAACAACAGTCGGCTGGATCCGTCATGCGAGGATATAGATGGAGATGAAGACATGTCAGCCCGCCAACTCTGGAACTGGATACAATAGAAAGGCCACTAAGTATATATCCAGAAAGAAATAACGAGCGGGAAGAAGAAAAGGCCAGTTCGTATGCGCCAACCCGACAACTGCGGCCATAAAATTGCCTAGGTATGGAAAGGAACAACGGTCAGTCGGATTCGTCATGTGAAGATACAGATGGAGATGAAGATATGTCAGCCCGCGAACCCTACAACTACCCATCATAGAAAGACGACTAAGTATAAAACCATAAAGCCATAATGGACGGGAAAAGGGATAAGTATCTGACAGTCGAAAAACCTTTTTTTTTCGTTTATTAATGGCAATGCTTTCGAACCCCTGCTGGGTTCTCACTAGTAAAAGAATAAAGTGCAGATCACTGAAGTTCTTTGGCTGCAAGATGTATATGACGGAACAGGGGACATAGGTGTTGGGTACGATGAACCCGGGGCCTGGTGGCCAGATAACTGGCTAAGTATTGGCCAAGAGAAAGGTTTGATATATATTTCAATAGTATTCATACTAGTATGTATTAATGGAGAAATTTTTCATATTTATCTGAATAGTATTCATACTAATATATATTAATGGATTGTTTCTATTTCGAATGCAAATGATCACCCAATTTGCAGGATGCTCTTCAGTTCTCAAATTTCATTGAAACCATGAAAATTTTGACTGCAAGATGTACATAGCGCAACAAGAAACATGAATTTGCATTGTGGTTTCAACGAGATAAACTCCTTATCATATATTCATCTTGTATTCCTTGCAATGACATGAGAAAACGTCGACTCTCCAAAAACATCAATATCTAAATTAAATTAAATGTAATCAAAATTTGGTGTGATTTAAGTAATTAAGACAACTTTAGTCGTTCCTTTATTAATGCCAAGATTTTCGAATGCCTGGTGAGTTATCAGCAGCTAAAGCATAAATTGCAGACCACGGAAGTTCTTTGGCTACAAGATGTATATGACGGAACAGGGAACATAGTTGTTTAATACCGCAAACCCAAACATAATTGCCTAAGCTTTGCCGAAGAGGAAGTTTTTGTATTTATTCCAATATTATTGATATTAGTATATATGCACGGATATTATCAAATAGAAGAAGTTGCAATATATCCAACATTTGAACAGGAACATTGCGTCAACACTTGAGCCACCTTGTTGTAAATCATTAATTCATTCTATCTACGGGACCCGAAGAATGGAAGCAGGACGGGTCCTCCAATTTCTTTCTTTAAATACAGAGTCGGTGCCACATAAGTATGGCTTATGAAAAATTATTCTTAAATGTAAAATGTAAAGAAAGAACAGAGCAGGCTTTATTTAAATGGAAGTAGTGGGCAACAGAAAGAAAAGCTTGTTGTCCATGTTTAATGACACTGGGGAAGAAGGTACAAAATAAAATTTAAACAAATACCAGAAATTGGAAAATACTATTAAAAATAAACCAGATTTATTCTATATTCAAATAAGATGGGTTACAAAATACAGCTGAGGCTATTTTCCACAACGATTGTGATTTGGCCTGCCGCCGACCAATAAAAAATATGTACATTGATGAAGCTTCTTGACAGTGTTCTTGACGTTCAAACCCTTTATTTGTAAAAAACGAGTCGAATATCAATTTTGGGTTTTGTACTTAATCGGTGTTGCCACCTACATCTATCCCAGTTTTTGAATAACTTGTCTCTTCCAGATATGGCCTGCTTGCAATGGCTGGTTATTTAACATTCCATTCTTTGTCAAGTATTAATTTCCCTCTACCGTCGAAAATTTGGGGTTTAAGGTGCTTTCCTTGCAATGTTCCTGACCCTTGACATCTGAGACAACTTAGAAATGCAATTCAGGCTGATTTCAAAGTGGAGGGAGTCGTTTTATGTCACAATAGCTATGGCAGGGGAAAAAATTCAAGTATGTTGTGACTGGTATTCTACCTGTATTCGATCATCTGTTTGGTTGAAAAGCTTGCCTGAAGATTTGTATGTTGAACTTCTTTGCTTTATTACAGTAAATTGGAAGAAACGTACAACCCAGCTGCAAAATGAAAATCTGTTGAGGTACATAACTTCTTCGGGTAGCACAGGTCTGGCAAGTGCATCAAATGTTGCAGAACGCATCAGCACAGGTCTGGCAAGTGTATCAAATGTTGCAGATGGCATCAGAATATATCTTTCCTCATAGCGGTAGCAGGTATGGAAGCCCACAGAAAGGTCTGGAATGTTCGGAGGTGATGCCAAATATGTGGAGTCTGCAACTACATCCAGAGGAAACCGAACAAACTTTGACAAAGAACATGGCTTTCTGTCAAGTCGGTTACCAAACCCACATGTAGCTCATCAAACTTTGAAATACAAACTTTTGAAGTGATAATATGTTGTTTTATCCACCCATACAGTTTTTGTAACCCGCCTCTGGTTACATTCACAAATGGAGTAATATTTTGTGTCATTTACGAACATGACAGGCCATTTTGCAAGCCACTGTAAATGCGTCACCCCCGAGGAAGACAAATTATTGTGGGATCTGCATAATTTGATACACTTGCCAAATCTGTGTTGTTGGAAGAAGCTATATACTTAAACGAAGAAGTATTTTGCACATGACCTCAAAAGCCATTACAATTCCCAGTAAGAAAACAAAGAAGTTCAACAAACAAATCTCCAAGCAGCATTTTCAACCAACCAAAGCATCGAACACAGGGAGAGCACCAACCAGAACATACTTGTTCTTTTTTTTTCCTCCTCTCTGAGTTTCTCTTGTATAACAGAGTTGTGTTTTTACTCAAAGCTCATGTCACATAAAACCAGACTCTCTTCTTTCATTTGGGCCTTAATCGCATCTCTAAGTTATCTTACATGTCCATGACCAGGAACATTAGAACGAAGGCACCCTAAAGCTCAACTCTTTGATGATAGAGAGAAATGGCAATAAGTATTTAAAAGCAATGCTGGATGATCTTCCGTAGATTTTGTGTTAATTCGTTTTAATGATAGATGTTCTCGATATTTTCGCTTATTAATGCCAATCTTTTTGAATATGTACGTTGAATAGTGACTAATAGCACATATTAAAATTCTCATATCCGAGCAGATTCTCAAATCTGACATCTAAGATATGCACAATATTAAAGAGGGACATGACGTCAAGGCCTCTGTGGGTGACACGTTCGTGGACTATGCTGAAGTTTTTAAGAAAACTAAAACAACACAAGCAATATATATATATATATATATATATATATATATTCGCAAATTCAAAATGCAGGGAAAAAGAAATTACCAGATCCCATAATATTCGCCTGTCTATTCATTTTAATGGGAGATGTCCTCGAGCTTTCCAGTTATTAAAGCCCATCTTTTCGAACCTATCTGGTCGGTTCTGACTTTTGAAAGAATAATTAATGTCTACTGGGAAGGGCAGAAGGTAGCGGAGATGGAGGCCTATGTAACAGACATTACTACTATTTTTCTGTGTTTTTGTCCACGAGCGTATGAAAAACGTACGTAAAGAAAACTAATTCGAGAATGCTAAATTTTTTGGACATGAGGCCCTTGAAATTCAAATAGTCTACAAGTCCGATTGTCAATTTGTATATCGCGGAACTCTCCATGCCATTTGTAGGGAACAAAACAACATAAGCCAAATTTTCAACCCGCCACCCCGAGAACCCATGATCCAAAAAATGCTTACTACTATTTTTTTTGTGTTTTTGTCTACAAGCGTATGTAAAACATACGTAAAGAAAACTATTTCGAGAATGATAAATTTTTTGAATATGAGGCCCTTAAAATTAAAATAGTCCGCAAGTCTGATTGTCAATTTGTATATCGTGGAACTCTCTGTGCTATTTGTAGGGCACAGAACAACATAAGCCCAATTTTCAGCCCACCACCCCGAGAACCCGCGATCCAAAAACTGGCTAAGTATGGGATGAGGGATTTATTCATGCTTTATATATCTACTTTATAAAATTACATATTTCCTATGTTTAATTTATGTTGTCCAGGAAACCTAAAATTTGATAAATTTCAATTTATTTTGTCTAGGATCCCTTCTTTTAAAGAAAACTAATTCGAGAATGCTAATGTATACACCGAACACGACCTATCATAGTTCGATAGAACCTATCCGCGAAGCCGCGTCCATAAAGCTGGCTAAGTATGCAATCGAATGACGGTCGGTCGGAATGACCACAGAAAAGCGAGAAACTATAGAGCCAGAAACGTAGTTTACAAGAGGAAAATAAAAGAGAGAGAACAATTATATTGCTCACACAACAAAAGCTACTCTCATAACTATGAAACCATAGTAACACAGAATCCATGGAAAAAACATCGTCAGCTATGAAATATACTTTGAGGCTGACAAACACTGGTTCAACGCGTAAGAGATGCAATTTACATCGACTGCAATTTTTTAGTCTGTTATTTTATCTTAATAGTATTCTATTCAGACTCCACTGCAAAAAATGTAACCAGATATCCAACTGCGAATGCAACATCCCAACATTGCAAACCCTAGGCAAACAAGAACAAGCAACAAATAACAACCCAGCTAAGAAGCACCAAAAGGCCCAACTGTAGGTGCAGGACCGGAACCCTGCAAATTCGAATCAAACAACAATAAACAACATACAGTGAAGAAAAAAGAAAGCAGCAACCAACCCCCGGGAATGACGCAGTTCCAATCACGATCGCAGAAACCCAAACATGCAAACTGCAACAACACGAACAGGCAAGAAAGAACAACAACAACATGCAAATAAGAAATCAGTGGAGATGCAAAAAACAAGCATGGACCAGGGAACCAACAATGCCGCTGAAGCATATAAATTTAAGAAACGAAAGAAAATGTCTTGTAACAAGCTTGTTAAGTAACCATTCAACACTACCAAGCCTGTTACGTAAACATTTAAGTCTGTCAGAAATGCTCTATAAACATTTAAGAAAAACATGCAATGTGGCAGGTCTCTGACGTATCCCAAAAATATTATTATATTTTTTGTAACAATAGTTCGAAGATCAGAGAATGTATTGGAAGGCCAAACTTTGGATATGCCGCCATATCAAACATTGCCATAAATTTACCTAGCATAAAATGCTAAACCAAACATTTGAATTAATGCTAGCATTAATCCACCTTCGACGAATGCATAACAAAATATATGATTCAAAACTTGACCATATACGATCAAATACTTTGGACATGCCAACATATATAACATTGGGAATAGCGAAGCCGACAATAAGACCTCCAATCCCTTGTCCAATCAGATCATGACAAATATGGTACTTTTTTTATATAAAAATCGATGTTTTCAGTTCCTTGGTTCCAGCAATAGATAATATGGAAATATTTATGGTCAAAGGATAGACTAATATGAAGTCAATGATTTATCGATCGTTATAGTTCCTTTATGCCTACGACAAAGACTAATAATATTGACACCACCACACATTTTGTTTCTTTTCTCTTTATTGAAATGTAATCATCTCTAATGTATTTTCCCTTTTATTTAATCATTCCATACAAAAGTCATAATAATAATAATGACACCACCACTTTGCATCCCTTAATAAATATTATATATGATTACTTTATTCACATGCACAAATCATAATAATAATAATATTGACACCACCACTCTACATCCCTTAATAAATATTGTACATGATTACTTTATTCACATGCACTTGCATTTCATTGCATGTGAGTCTAACCAATCAATCAATTTGTAATCTATATTCTTTTATGTGTACGACAATAACACCACCATATTATCTTTATATATTTTACATATTTACTTTATTCACATGCATTGCATTTAAATGTATGTGAATCCTAACATGACACCCCCACTTTGAATCTATTAATGTATATTATACATGGTTACTTTATTCACATGCATTCTATTTCAATGTATGTAAATCCTATCAATCAATTTATCTATCTTTTTTCATAAGTGGGACAACACCATGGGACAACAATCATTTTATCTATCTTCCACCCTATTCATTGGGTTGTACACGTGTCACCAACATAAGTGGCCATGTCGTCTACTAGGTAGGCCTTCTTTAGTCTATGTGCTCTTGTTCGTTATCATAATGTCGAGGTTGAATAAGTCTTTCACTCCACATGGTTCCTTAGCCTTTGTTTTGCATTCCCTAGCTTGTGCTTAATCCACATAACCCTTATTCATGTTGTGGAATGTGGAGCTAGACTTTGCTTTGACTCAAAACCTTTCCTTCATATTGCATCTACCTCCGCAGAGCCCAAAGCTCCATGTGCCTAGATCTCAACATAGCCCAAAGCTTTGTTATTTGATGTAGAGTGCAAAGCGTGGAGGCATGACCTCCCCTCTAATGCATCCTTAGCTCTACATACACAAAGCCTTCTAAGGCACTATTAATAGGGCTTCAACCAAGCTTATAAGAATGTTTTTACAAAGGGTTTCATCCATTAGACCTGCAACTTAGGCACTTAAATTGAAACATAACAACCATTAAAAACAAATCATTTCTCTGTTAATGATCCATTTCAGATCAAAACTAGGGCAGTGATGATCAGGCTATGAATGGAAAATTCTTTTCCAAGGATATTATTATTATGTTGTTTAGAGAGTTGACATAACACTTCTAGACAAAGGCAACTAGATACTAGTGCAAAGGAATGCACTATCATCAATGAGGAGATATAATCAATGTGTTTTTATCATTTCTCAACCAATTTTCACCATCTAATGTCGATTAGAGTGATCGTTTGAATGGTAGGTTAAGGTCACCTAGGTGAGAGCCATCAACTCCTTGAGAATCATACAAATATTTACAAGACATGAAATGAGGCTACAAAAATTGGCAAATCCAATAAGGTCGCATTTACAACATGCATAAGACAAGAATTTGCATAGGTTGTGGTTGCATAGGGACCATAAAAACAATCAATCAAATTGTACAACATAATGGGTGGTAAACTGTCATTCTAACTTAGAGTAGAGCTATGGCATATTGAATAAATGAGTGAGGAGAGAAATATAGGGGCAAGGATATATATTATTGGGCTCTATGATTGATCGCGGTGACATAATATTACAGAATGGTGCTACTTTGCAATTGCTCTAATTCGGTGGCCCGGGTTGGATAGTTGCAAAATCACGAGGCAAAGGTGCATTTCCTTTTCAAGCAATGAAAGGATCTTAGAGCTTGTTTGTTGTGTTTTTTGTTAATGTTTTCAAACTATTATTTTCTCTTTGTTCTATTAGCTATCATGTGGAATGCATTCATTGTAAAATAGTTCTTTCTAACAAGAATCAATTATGATTTGTTTGCAAATTCATCCTTATACCTATAATGGGGGCTTAATAGTTGCAAATCCTCATTATGTTGATGCTTCTTGGGAAACTTCTAGATTTTGTAATAGAAAAGCAAACACTTCTTGTAATGTTTGTGGTGGTAGTCAAACACTAACTAATGAAGGGATGCTAATTGACAGAAAGAGTAGAACAGGTGAAATAGAGGATGAGTTTTCAAAACTCACTAACCCAAATTTGAACTTAGGGAAGAAGGTGATAGCAAAGCAAGTCGAGGGTTGAAACTTGTGTGTTGGTTGTCTTGCACCAACTAGCATAAAGGTGAAATTCAGTACTAGAGTTGTGTATAGTTGGTGGTAGGCCTCTTCATGTTGCATCAACATGTATCAAGCAAGTAATGGTTTCACATAGCTAGAGAGCATTGCAGTGTTCATTGTTAGCTAAAATAGAGTATTCAAAGCAAGATACACATAAATATAATTGCAATAAGCAAATAAAATAGAACTAGAGCATGGAAACAATAAAAGTGAGCAAACCTTTATTGTTATTCACAATAGAGATCAATCTTTACTTGCCTCTTCGAGGGAGAAACCTCCAAATAAGAAGAGCTCCAAATACAATTATTATTCACTTGGAACATGATTACATAGATTCTACTACTATATATAGTTTATCATTGACCAAAACACTAACCAACTAGTGGTCTTCTATTAATGAGGCCACAAATACTAACTAGTGGACCTTCTTTAATGATGCCAACTCACATTTATTAATTTCACACTCTACTACCTCATGGGCCTTATTTAATAGAGATGACCCCTATACATTAAGTTAAAACCTATTATTCTAGCTAGGGGAGTTAGGGTGGGACCCTAACATACCCCCCATCCCTCACCTCACAAAGCAATGTTGTCCTAGAGATGAGGAAATTGGGGGGAATCTTTGTTGGTTCCCATGTAGAATCTTTGGGTTTCAAATCATTTTATTGGATCAAGACTTCCTAGATAATGTGTTGGTGAAGCTTGCATTTTTCTAAAATGACCTCAAGCTGCAACCAAATGGAGCCTTCCTTATCTAGTTCAAGAAAGATAAACTCTAATCAAGGATAACTTTTTTCACACCACTAATCAAACTTGATCCAATGCACCAATCTAATATATAATCTTACAAATATCATCTCATTTATTCATAGTGATCTTATGGAGGAGGATAAAAGTGATTTCTTTGAGTACGATAAAATGATTCTTTTGTAAAGTCGGTTATGAATCTTGGTTAATATTACAGGTTCCATTCAATTATTGCTTAAAGTTTTTTTCCATCTCCCCATCTAACCTAGAAAGAGTGCCCCATGGGATAGCACAGATGGTAAGACATGCGCACACTCTCTCGGTTCGGGGAGAGGTCACGGGTTCGAGCCTTGTGTCCCTGGGGTCACGGTTTAACATCCCATATCATCCACGAAGTGGGGAAGTATCGGGTGAGTTTCCCGCACAGAATTTCCCATGGAAAAAAAAAACCTGGAAAGAGCGCATTTCCCACTCATCCATTGAACAGATTTATTTTGTCGCAAAGTACATTCAGGATATCAAACACTTATGCAACCTGAAATTTGGACATGATCATTAAAGTCCATTCGTTGTTCTACCCTAGTCATCGTTATACTCTTAGTTTCACAACCTCCTAAGAAGTTCTAAAGGTTGCAAAATCCACCAAAACCTAATAACCTAAAACCAATTAAAACGATTCTAGCCATAAAAGTTTTATTTGGTCGAGTTCCATTGAACAGATTCGAACCATAAACATTTATTTCGTCGAGTTCCAGCCATGGCTGAGCGTTTTGTCAGTTGCTTAGACAATGTCCTGCCTAATGATATAAAAATAAACAATGTTTTGTTTTCGTGCAAATTACAACAGACCAGGAGGACTACATCCTGAATGGCCAGAAACAATTATTGGCATTTTAAGCCGGGTGATTCATTTCCACGATTAAGTTATTTTCTTGGATCGTCATGATATCTGAATTTTGTTTTCTCTTCCTACCTTGTTACGCAGAAAGACTTACACCTATTAACAATGGGCACATTTAATAGGTTTTTAGTGCTTAATCAGTTTTGTATGGACAATATTAAATATTGATGGAATATTCTTAGTTGTCCCAATAAATCAATGGTTGTGATTTCAACCACTAACTTCCTCACTATTATAAAGGCATCCATTTACATGTTTATTTTTTTACTTTTACTTGATCATATTTAAAATTTACTATAGTGGCTAGTTGATTGCCACTTTTGCTACGTCTAAGTGATTAACAAAGATTAAGGTTTTGTTACAGAGTGAAAAGATTTGGCTATGCTAGTTTGGTATATGTTAAAATCTTCAATAGTATTGGTCGAGTTTGGTATATCTGTTAAAATCTTCAATAGTATTGGTTGATATTAACCTGACATGGGGAGTGGTAACCCGTCTAATCCAACTTCTTTTGATGTAATGGGTAGCTATCATACATTTGATTTTGCCCAAAATCCGGTGATGAATGGTTGGATCTGCAAATTTGAGTGGCTAAGTTTGTATAATCCGAGTGCCCCAGAAGTTTTTTAGTAGGCTAAATTCATTTATGCATTCAAATTTTTTTTTATACAACATAAAATAGAGATTCTATTCAAATTTACATTGCCAAGTTTTTCAGGAGACTAAATCCATTTATACATTCAAAAAAAGAATTTATACCACAGAAAATAGAGATTTTATCCAAATTTACATTGCTGGAGACTAAATCCATTTATACATTCAAAAAAAGAATTTATACCACAGAAAATAGAGATTTTATCCAAATTTACATTGCTGGATTCGGACCAATCCAAAAAACCCAAAAGTAAAACCTTCCCTTCACATCTTGTTCACTATACATGTTAAGTTAAGTTTGATGTTCCCTTCCCATCTTGTTCACTATACATGTTAAAATCTTCGTTCGGAATATTTCGGGATACCATACATGCCGGCCGTCGATGACTCGATAATCTCCTGCCGTAGGTGTGGTAACCGGTCCCATCCGACAGGTTTTGACGCAATGGCTATCTGTGCCGCGTTAATGGATCCCACATATCATATCAGTCATTTTAACTTTTTCACGCATATCTATGGTGATCAATAACCACGCAGGGACTAAATCTAGCGTGTTGTTCACGGCGCGCATCTTCAGTTTTCCGTAATCACGTGACTAGGCTAGGGGCGGATCAGGCTAAACTCTACAGTCTGCAAAGCACACAGGTCAAGTACATTGACAGTAGCCTCTCGTTTACATAATTTTCTGTCATCAACCAACACAACACACCCGCTCTGATGATTAATGGATAGCCCTGTTTCTCTCCACAGAACACACCCGCTCCGATGATTAATGGATAGCCCTGTTTCTCTCCACACAACACACCCGCTCTGACGACGATGATTAATGGGATAGGTTCGCTTCTCTCCACACCCGCTCTGACGACGATGATTAATGGGATAGGTTCGCTTCTCTCCACACCGGCTCTTACCTCTAGTGTCTTACTCTTTCCCTCCGTAAACACCTCGGAGAGGCCACAGGTAGCAACGCAAATCTCCTGTACTTTCGCTATTGCTTGCTCTACTCTGCTCGCTCTTGCAAAACCCTTCTCTCTCCGCTTTTAAAAGTTTTCAGAAATCGCATAGCAGTGCAATTCTGCTATTCTCATTTCCGTTTCCATCTCAGCCTCCATGCCGTCTCTATATTTTGCTTTTCCTATGCTGTTTCTCCTCCTCATTTTTTCCCTCTTCTCTTCTGCGCACTTATTTCATGATGATCGGCAATCACTCCTGCAATTTAAGAAGCTCATCACAAGCGATCCTGATCATTCTATGGCCAATTGGAATCCTGCAGTCCACTTGTGTAATTGGAGCGCTATTACTTGCAGCCACCGTCATCGAAATAGAGTCGTCGCCCTCAACCTCACTGCCCTGGATCTGCACGGCACCATTTCTCCTTCCCTTAGCAATCTGTCTTTTCTCAGATCACTCGACCTTTCAGGGAATGCGTTCCACGGTCATATTCCCCCTGAATTGGGACGCCTATTTCGTTTGAGAACGCTGTCGTTGTATCACAATCAATTGGAAGGAAATATCCCACATCAACTCGGCAATTGCACAAATATGATTTTATTAGTGCTCGCGTTCAACGACATAAGTGGAAACATCCCTGAAGAGTTGGGTTCCCTCCCACATCTGCAACAGGCTTTTTTGGGAGCAAACCGCCTCACAGGTACCATTCCCTTTTCCTTAGGAAACCTTTCAGCATTAAACGATTTAGAACTTGAAGGAAACAATCTCACTGGTGCCATTCCACCACATTTAGGTTTGCTCACTAGTTTGCAGATTCTTTACCTTCATACAAATGAATTGTCAGGCAATATTCCCATTTCTTTGTCAAATATTTCCACTTTAATTAGTTTGGAAATTGCTGCAAACAAACTCACTGGTAGCATTCCATCAGAATTCGGTATGCTCACCAATCTGCAAACGCTTTACCTCAGTGCAAACGAATTGTCAGGTACCATTCCTTCTTTTTTGTCAAATATCTCTAGTTTGATTTTGTTGGGAATTAACGAAAACAAAATCACTGGTCCCATTCCCCAAGAATTGGGTCTATTCACCACTCTGCAACAACTTTATCTTTATAGGAATGAATTAACAGGGATTATTCCCACTTCTTTGTCAAATATCTCCACTTTGACTGACTTGGAAATTGACGGAAACAAATTCACGGGCAGTATTCCACAAGAAATGGGTTTGTTCACCAATCTGCAAATTCTTGACCTACATGAAAATGAACTGTCAGGTGTCATTCCCACTTCTTTGCTAAATATCTCCACTTTGATTGAGCTGCAAGTTCACACAAACAAACTCTCAGGCACCATTCCACAAGAATTGGGTCTACTTACGAATCTGCAAATACTTGCCCTCAGTGAAAATGAATTTTCAGGCACCATTCCCACTTCTTTGTCAAATATTTTGAACTTGGACCAGCTCTCCTTATGGGGAAATCAGCTTAGTGGAAACATACCAATTTCTATTGGAAATTGTTCCAAACTCACACTACTCTATCTACACTATAACAAGTTGACTGGGAGTGTGCCCATAGAGTTGGGTAAGCTATCCCTCCTTGAAACACTAAGTTTACACAATAATCAACTTGACAGTGGCAGCACTACAACCATGGCTTTTCTTGTAGCTCTTACAAATTGTTCGCACCTTAAACGACTACACTTGAGTGACAATAAACTAAGTGGTGTTTTTCCCCTCGCCATAGGCAAACTTTCTACCAATTTATCTTACTTATCATTATCAAGAAACATGATAGAAGGAAACATCCCTCCACATATAGGCAATCTCAGCGGCCTAACCTTTCTAAATTTAAGTGGAAATATTTTAAATGGCAGCCTTCCATTGTTACAAAACCTTGAAAAATTGGAAAGATTAGATTTAAGTAACAATAGATTAGAAGGAAACATCCCGGATGACTTTAAACAGTTACAAAAACTTGGTCTCTTGGACATCAGCAAAAACATACTCTCTGGAAATATTCCCAACTCCTTTGCACCCCTTAAACAACTAAGAAGACTCCTCCTTCATCACAATCAGTTATCAGGAAACATACCTGTGAACTTAGGAGACTGTGAAAATTTGGAATTGCTTGATTTGTCTCACAATATGCTCACTGGAAGCATACCGAGTAAAATTGTTGGACTTTCTAATTTACATTTCTATTTGAATTTGTCATGGAATCGATTAGAAGGCTCCTTGCCCATGGAGATCGGTCATATTGCAATGGCTCAAGCTATAGACATCTCTGTCAATCAGTTGACTGGGTTCATTCCACCTACACTTGGAAGTTGCAGTGAACTACAGTTATTGAATTTATCTCAAAATACCTTTCAAGGCTCTATTCCAGAGTCACTTGGAAATTTACAAAGTCTCATGAACCTAGATCTCGCTTCCAATTTCTTATCAGGTACAATACCAATTACTCTCAAGAAGTTGAAAATGCTTCAGTATTTAAATTTGTCTTTCAACAATCTCACGGGTGAAATTCCAAAAGGAGGTTATTTTGCAAATCAAACAATTGTCATCTCCTTAATTGGAAATCCCGGCCTTTGTGGACCACAAGTATTCATGATACCTGCATGCCCAACACCAAGAGATCATTTTGCATTTATGAAAAAAGTATTATTTCCTATTTGTGGAGCTATTGCTTTTATAATATGTTGTCTACTTTTGGGATTCCTTTGGAGAGCATATATGAATATGCAAAGCTTTAATTTCTCATATCCTATTTTCCAAAAGTTAGAGCACCAAAGGATCTCATATCAAGAGCTTCATGTAGCAACTAATGGATTTAGCGAGACCAACTTGCTGGGAATAGGGAATTTTGGAACAGTCTATAAAGGAATTTTGAGTGATGGCACACTTGTCGCTGTGAAAGTTCTCCAATTGCAAAATGACCAAGCTGAAAAAAGTTTTAAAGCAGAGTGTAGTGTCTTGCAAAAAGTTAAGCATCGAAACTTGGTGAAAATCATAACCTCATGTTCCAACCTCCATTTCAAAGGATTAGTGTTTCAATTTATGTCTAATGGAAGCCTAGAGAAGCATTTGTACTCTGATAGAGATGACAACAATGGTGAGGATGCATGTGAATTTGGATTGAAAATCCGCTTAGACATTGCCATAGATGTGGCCCATGCTATGGAATATCTTCATCACTATACTTATGTGCAAGTAGTGCATTGTGATATAAAACCCAGTAATGTTCTTTTAGATGAAGATATGATAGGCCATGTGACAGATTTTGGTATTGCAAGATTAATTGGTGTTGACTCTAGTGATTCACTTACTTCAACACTTGCTTTGAAAGGTTCTGTGGGCTACATTTCCCCAGGTATGGATTTTAAAAAATTGTTTTCACAAGTGTCTTTTCTCATTAACAATTATGTATGGATTGGTCCAATAAAATTTCATGAAAATTGTCTCTAATGCAGAGTATGGATTGGGTGAGATAGTTTCCACCAAAGGAGATGTTTATAGCTATGGTGTTCTATTATTGGAAATGCTTACCAGAAAACGACCAACTAGTGACATGTTTGTTGGTGATCTAAACTTGCACAAGTGGGTGAACTTGGCATTTCCAAACCATGTGAAGGAGGTAATTGATAGGAGTCTTTTTAGTGAAGTGGATGAAGATGAACTTAAAGAAAGTAATGTATACAAATGCCTACTTTCTTTGCTACATGTTGGTTTGTGTTGTTCGAAAGATTCACCCGAAGAAAGACCAACCATGAGAGATGTGGTAATGGTGTTGGAGAGTATCAGAGAGGATATGGTACCAAACACAATGGGTTCTAAGATATTGAGACAAAGCATGTCATATTTGCTTAGTGATACAAATGCACCAATGAATGATGCACCTGCATCAAATGACCAGAGTTCTTCAACATTATAGTTTGTGAAAATTGCAATAGCAAAATATTTCAGTCTTGCCATTATTCTTATAATGGAAAGATTTTGACTTTTAGTTGTTCAAGCAAATACTATTAGTATGTACTATATATTTGTGATCATTGTGGACATGAAAATTAAACGCTTTTGCAACATTATATCATTTGGATAGAAGATTTACATTTGGTTTTATTTATTATTGATCCATGATGTCAATATTCATATCCATGAAGTAAAGTCCCCTCCAAACGCTGGCAAGAAATTGATTGCATTTTGTTTGCAGCTATAGGTGAAAGGATAATTACAGAAATGTAACCATAACCTATAAATATGATTTTTAGCCTAAATGATTTGATTCTGTGTACCATGTTGGAGTCTAACTAGTTCATTTATATTGTTGGAAAAAAGTTAGGCATTGAATTGTCAATTTAGATGAATTCAAACTTTTCATGGAAATCAGATTGATGAGCCACTAATGTCATCTGTATTCTTCAAGAATATCAATTTGGTCTCGAGATTATGGTAAAAAGTGTGAAGATTAATATTATGAAGCTTAATGCCTACTATAAAATTTCTAATGATTTTTTACCTCCTATGGCTACATATATTCTCCATATGTGTTATTTATAATGATTTTTTACCTCCTAGGGCTACATATATTCTTCATATGTGTTATTTATAATGATTTTTCACCTCCTAAGGTTACATATATTCTCTATATGTGTTACCCAAATTGAGTAGCCCTGCAAAATTTTTATTCTCCTGCAATTTTTCCCATGTTTGAGACATTTTTCAATCCTTGCAGCACATATGTAACTTTAAAAGACTCTTGTAGACCATCTATGTAGTTGCTTGAGCTCTCTGCAATTTTTAACAGTCACTATGGTATGGTTTCTTAGAAAGTTAAGATCTTAATGAACTATTGGATTTGTTATTTTCTCCTATTGATGAAGGGAACTAATGGAGGTTTTATGCTAAGTCAGTCCCACAGTCCCACTAAGCTGACGGAGGATTTACTCAATATTGTATAAAGCTGCTATTGTTTCAAAGTCAGAAGTTTTCATGAAGGCATTGTCCATTCTCAAAATTTCCAGCGGCATGTTCATTTCCTAAGTTAATGAAGCTGCCATATTAGTCTGCAAAGTGTTTTTAGCAAGACATGGATGCCTGGGGCCTTACGATTGATATGCCAAAGCTATTTTTACATTAAAAATTGTTGTTTGACATGGATCTGGTCGTCTTCCTCCATTTGCTCTAATGTTTTCTCTCTTAATTCGACATTCTTTCTTGATTGAAAGACTTGTGTCTTTATGCCTTTACTCTAATGTTTTCTCTCTTAATTCGACATTCTTCCTTGATTGAAAGACTTGTGGGCACATCTGATCCCTGACAAGTGTTTGGTGGCCTTGAAGCTCCTAAACCCAAAGTCATGTTGTTCTTGCTTGTACAATAACAAAAGTCCCAAAAGTCCCAATAGTGGTGTAAACACAATAGGTAGTATAGAGAAAACGTGTTGAATTCAAGATATTTAAAGGAACGAATGCAAGGTTTTAGAGACAATTCAGACCAATCTACAGAAATACACAAGAAAATGTAATATTTTCAAAGGAAAATGGGTCATGACCCAAAAGGGCCTCTATACATAGACAAGACCTGTGCATATATTCAATGAATGGCTGCTTCGGCATGGGATACTTGTAACGGAGATGGAAACCGAATGGCTAAACCCTGCCTTGCTTTAATGCTACACCATTCTTAGAATTCTTTAAAAGGAAGGTGTGGGCTTTTTTGGGCGATTCTGTAGCTAATAATCGGATGAAATATCATAAAACACGGGAAGAACAATGAAGTTTGATTTGGATGTTTTAGATGGAGAGTGGAGAGGGTGACTTTTCTGCCAAAAATGGATGTGATCAACTCTTCAGCCAGTTGGTTTCAAGATAAAATAGTAAGCTCCTACTGCCATCCCCACGGCAACTATGCAGACTTACCCTGCTGGACGGATGGAAAGTCTTTAACATCTGGATAATTATTTTGGGTGATGCATTTAATTCATTTGTTTCGGAATGGTGGACGATTGTGAAGATGTGAATTACTCGCTTGCACAACAATTGTGTTTATGTGGAGTTTTTCAGAGATTAGCAATGTTGTTGCAGGAAGAGGATGCCATAGTGAGGGTAGAGGAAAAGCGTGTAGCGGCAGCGTTTTTAAGCTGGGAAGAATACGATGAATATTATGGGCACCTCTAGAATAATTTAAAACATGAGATTTGGTTTATCCGAGGTTTTATAGCTTAGTAAAATGAAGGAAGGAAATCTTAAATGGCAGCCTCTTGGTTGAGGTCTGCGTAGCGCTTATAAACCATGTCTGTGGAACATCATAAAGCCTTCATTCTTGGTTTCCTAAAGGTCTCATTTAAGAAAGGTGGGCTTATAGTAATCCTTCAGAATTCACGGCAATTGTTGAGAGTAAGCCTTCTATTCCTATTATTTAGCATATGGGTTTTATAATATTTGATTACAGGACCAGAATAGACCTTTAGAATAATGGGATCTAACCCAAAGTTAATATTTGGTCACATAACAATATTAGAACTACCTTTACAATAATGGGACCGCTTGATGAATTAAGCAGGAAATTTAATTCATTCGGGTTCAAAGTTTTATACCTCAAAGTATATATGTGGGTGGGTTTTTATTTCTTAACTCCTAAAACATTTCTTCAAAGTTAAAGGCCGGATTCTTCAAAACAAAACAGGGAGTACTAAAACGACTTGTCCATTTTGTTATGATAGCGATTCCAGTATTTGAAATATTGAACTCTAAAAGATTTAGCTTTTGGGTTAAATAATCTTGAATTGGGAACACGTTGAAGTAACTTAGGCTGGATTCTTAAAAACTTACGAAATAAAATGAGTTGTTCATTTTGCATGAGAGCAATTCTAGGAAAGGATTTCAGCACGCAGAAACAACATTAAGAAATAGGAATACCAGTGCATCAGGAAATGATAAGAAATGCTTTAACTCATATTTCACTCACCATAACTGGTGCAAATTGCTGGACTTAGCAGACTAAAATAATGGCATTTTAATAGGAAAGTTCACAGTATGATTCCTTGGCTTTTCTCTTGTTTCCATAGACACAAGCCACTTTCAATTAAGGTGGAAATGGTTGGATTCTGTTATATGTGGGTATTTTGAGAAATAACTAAAGGAATGGTTTCGAAGAATGCCAAATTTCCCCCTTTTTTTGTGTTTGTCATCTGAATTATTGTTTCTTTTCGGTGGTTACTGGGCCTATAGTATGCACTTGATGATCGTGTGAGCCTGTGGGCATCCCTCCTCCAAAACGCTGCTATAACTTTATTAAGAACATGAGCCTGTTGATCCCTCACCCTACCCTTGCTACAAACTAAAGATTGGCTGTAAACCTGAAATGGCAGAAGAAAGGGATCAAGAAGTTGTAGGCTGACACGCTGGTTTGGGATGAATTGGACACATGAATATGCAAGCAGAGTTCAGAGAAAGGGAGGAGATAAAAAACCGGGCTAGAAGTATGTTTTCAAGAAGGGAAACAGAGTACAGGCATCGACAAACTTAGAGAAAAGCATGAAGAAAACTAATAAGTAATTGGTAAATTTCAGTAGATGATATGCATTTTGAACAGGATATGTGCCTAAACTTTCCTAAAATTCCTTGCCTTTGTTCTAGTGCTGTTATTGGAAACTCTATATCTTTTACATTTTTGTTTACTTATTATCTTTCCTTTTCTGATAATAACTCCATCTGTCATTAACTAATGTTCTTGAACATTCTGGGTAACTTCTAATTTGTTGCTTTCCATTTCCTCCACTAAAGTGTGTATCCATTTCTGCCCTCTACAAAAGTTAGAAGTAGCTTTCCATGTAACTGTAGAATTGTTCTCCAAGTGGGTTTTATTCGTCTCATTTGTTGCAATGCTTGTATTTATGTAGTATATCCTCTGGAGCAGAGGGTTTAAGCACTTGTAACATTCTTCATGATGCTGGCCCAACGAAGGTATACTGTTTGAAAATGTCAAACACAAGTTTCCCTGACAGTTTCAAATATAGGTCATGTGTTATACTAGTTTTACAGAAAATTAGGTGATAACCAAATGTGACATCTACATGAAAAATCTTTTGTTAAATATGTGCATTTAAATGTTCCTTTGTCATTTCTATGGACCATGAATTTATTGGCGGTTTCTGAAATAGGACCATTATGACAGGGCTCAAATATTGTGTGAATAGCATTACACTGGACACTAGGTTATAGTTTGTGTCTGTAGATAGTGATAACCAAACTTATCAGAACTGAAACCGGAGCAGAACTGGAAGTTCTCTTAGTGTCCCAGTAGAAAGCAAAATCGCATGCTTAGAGTTACGGGAAGTTAAAACTGAGAGAGCCAGAAAGATAAAGATAGCCATAACTAATCTAGGGAAGCGAAGAAATTCATAAAATGCCCATCCAAGTAAGAATGCGTGCATATGTATGAAATCCAAAGAAGTGTGGACTAAATAACGATAAATCAAATGGAATACTGAAAAAATTGTCTCATTTCCAATTGACTTCAGAGTCCAGCTATTGCAAGTTGTGAAGAGGCTGTAAGACAATTTTGACAAGTTGTACAACCATATGCAGATAATGGATCGTAGTGCTATAGTTAGGTCTGGTACTGAATAAATGCAAATTATATAGAGCCATAGACTTTCCGAATGAAGTGAAACTTAAAGCATTTTATATGAAGTTAGATCAAAAGCACGACAATATTCAAAGCATTATTTAGTAATTCTTATCAATTATAATCAAGTATTTACAATCAAATCTTTGACCCATTTATCAAATTCTTGTTGGAGATGATAATAATAAGTTCGAATGCTACTTGTGTATGGTCTCTTGAGATGTTTATCTTTCATTTCTCCTTTGCTACATTCCATCCATCTCTCTTTTTGGTTTTTTACTTGCTAACCTATTGTTTGAATACTAGAACCCTATGTTTTGATGTCTTGTATGTTTAACACTTCTTTCAGCCTCTCCTAGCAATATCATGTTCAGGTCATCCTAAATTTTTGATTAATTGTTTTTTTCACAATTAATATCTATTATCATTCAAATCTGCTATGTGTAAACCTTAGAAAAAACTACGAGTAATTATCCCAATGTTACCCCCTGTTGGCGCGAGGTTCTAAGACCCCAGGTTCAGTTTATTCTACCAACAAACCTTGTAGACACTGACCCTTTCGGCATCACTTGCATGCAAGTGAAGTCTCACCCGAGACATCTATTGGGGTTGCAGGAACCAAGTTTCTGCAGGGACGAGGGGATGATAGACTATCATCATATTCATTCCTACTTATCTACCCTGTGTGCAGTATTTTGTGTCTCTTTTTCCTTTGGTTAATTAGTAAATTTTATTTATGCAGCACCATTGTGACGCAGATTGCAACATAAACTATTCACTATAACATTCATCATTATTGTGCATCAATCATCTAATAAACATATCTAGATCTAGTTATGCATAAATAGAACATCCATGAACAATCACATAAAAAGACATTCAGACACAAAATTTAACGTGGTTCACTCAATTCTTGGGCTACGTCCACAATGGCTGGCTTCTTTATTATTCTTTGTGCAATCATCTCAGGCTTGCGCACTGCGCTTGGAATATACACATCATGATATCTTTCCCCATACAACCTAGTCACTCTGCAGTGCAAGTCTCTCTTTGCAAAACCCTCCCTAAACCTTTAGATATATACTCTCTTTCATTCTCAATCTATTCTCTCAGTCTCAGCCTATCATTAGCTCAACTTCAACAACCTATTCTTCTCGATTCATTACATACTTATACATACAATTTAGGGTTCAAAACCCTACTTGCTTATCCCAAAACCCTATGACAACTCATGATGACTCATTACAACTCATGACAACTCATTGTTGGGGCGTGTTTTTCCTACTTTTGCGCCTGCATGCTGCTTTTACATTCCCGACTATTGTTCCTCGTGCTTTTGCGCATCCATCTGCTTTTGTGTGCCTAATTGTTGTACTTCCTGCTTTTGCACGTGCTCTCAAAACTTAGTTCTTTGAATTGCCTATCCAACAGGCCCTCAATGCTTACCTGTGGCTCGTCTCGAGCTACTTAAGCCTATTGCGTTTCATCTCTCCATGCTTTCATGAACTTTTGGAGGGTTTCTTTTGCTGTCACGACTTTTTTCTTGACCTCTGCTTCTTGTTCCAAAATCTCTTCTATGACCTGCGTAGTTAGGGTAGTGAGTTTCTCCTCTGTCGTGTGCTGCTTGCTTTACCGTGCTTTGCGCAATTTCCAATTCCCCTATTACCCTGAGTGCTTCGTCCTGCAGTGGTACTAATTGTTGTTGGATAATCTTCTGTTGTTCCCTTATTTGTTCTATTTCAGTGTATGACTGCTTGTTTTCCAGGATGGCCACCATGTGCTCAACTGGTGGCAGCGTACTTATGTTCTCTGAAACCTTCTGCGCTTTTCCTGCACATCCCTTAAGCTGGCTTCCACAGGCTTCATCTATGGATCCTCCATTAGATTTGTCCAAATCTACGTGTTTTCCTCACATAGCTTCGCGCACTCCTCATTCAAACCCTTAATACTTGCTATTGAGGTTATAGCGGTTCTTTCTCTTTGTGCCTTTTCCTCAAGTTGTGTCTCTGGTGTGGTGCACAATTCCAAGTTTTCAATCATGGTGCATAAGCTTTTAATGATTTCCCTGATTTTTGAGACTTGTTCTTTAAGTGTGGCTTCTACCACCATTAATATTTATGGAATATCCTTATAGAGTTTCTGGATGGCCTACTATATTTGTTCACCCTGTTGCTCAACCTCGTCCTTCTCCTTCAATATTCTTTTGGCCTTTTCTTCAACCTTGCTCTTCTTCTTCAATATCCTTTTATCCTTTTCCTCAGTCGTGTTCTTCTCCTGTAAAGCAGATGTATAATTTCACTGCAGCTCTGCCTTCTTCGTTGTTACCTTCGCCAATTCGCTTGATGTTGACTTTGCACGGAACCGTATTTCCTGCGCAATACCAATGTGCAAGCCTTGTAGCACTGATGTGGGCATCTGTGAAACGACCAAGTCCAGGTGACTTAGTCGTTGTACCTTCTCCTGCATCTCGGGCGTAGGGAACTCAATTACATTTAGTGAGATATTCAACACTCTGTGCCTTGTTTCCATCTTTGAAAAGTAGGAAGTGGTGGCCCCTGCTTCCCCAGTCAGACTTGTTGATGGTCCTTTATCGGATCTTCACTCTAGTGCTATTTTTGTTGCTTCGAAAAGCTATTGCAATGTTGTTATCTGTTCCTGCACCTGCTAGTGCAATTCTTCTTGTTTTCACGATGCTTACTCAACTGCTTCATCTGCGACATCCTTCACTTTGATAGTCGTTTCTATCATTGTCATCATCTGTTAGAGTATAGATAGTCGGTACTTTGTGGAATTTCATCTTCTTGCATGTCGCTATTGTTGGCCCCTTACCCTTGTCTTTTCTTTTTTCCCTTGCTTTTGGCATTGTTTCCTGCTCGTTTTCTGTGTCTTTTCCCTGTTCACTACCCTGTCCATTACCTTGTTCTTCTGCGTCATTGTCAGGGTGCTCCATCTCTATTTCGTTCGCAGGAACCTTCCAATCTGGATCCCAATCCTGCATGATTAGGTGGATGTCTTCTTCTGTGATCTTGTACATTTTTTGGACCCATTTCTCTCTCAGGTCCTTCTTTGCTTGTATATAGATATGGTGCCGGTTTGCCCGGAACCGCGCAATCGGGATGAATGCGTCTACCAGTTGGGGTGAAATGCGTGGTGTATACTTGATGCAGTTCTGAATCCTTTCACCATACATAAAGAACTCCATGTTAGTGTCGATCTGTCTTCTTTTGTTAGTCGTGTACCAGAGGTTCTGATACTTAGCCGCCAAGCATGACTTTCTCTCAGACCTAAGAACTACACATCCTTTGGCTCTTCCCATGCTGTGAATACAATTAGAATTAACAACCAAGAATAATGAAATTCCATGCCTCTATCTAATGCTTTTGTGTAATCGATGAGGAACTGATTTAGTAGAAATGGTGCCTAGTGAATCGATACCCCTTCGACACACTTTTCCGCTGCAGTTATCACACCTGCGAGATCTTGGTATTTCCTGCATTTTTTGAGCAACTTGCAAGCCAGTGCTTGTGTTGCAATTCTTACTATTGGGTTGCATATGCTTGACCCATCCAACCCGCACACCCCTCTAACTGTGTGAAATTTCTCTCATGTGGACTTTGACAGAGCCTTGTCATTTTTCTTGTCTGCAAACAACAAGGTTGGATCTTCCCCCTTTGTTCGTAAGCCTGTGATCCTTGCAATTAGGTCTGTATCTATAGAGATTGTCTTGTCCAACCACAAATAACTGCCATGCACATAGGTTAAGAGAAACTTAACACATGCATTCACGTCGTTCCTCTTACCGAAGTGTGGGATGTCAAACATGTTTAGTATTCATGCTCGCTCAAATCCTCTAGTGCATACCTTTAGCACATGTATGCTATGATTCGTTGTTGGATCTATGCTTAGTTCCAATTATTGGTGTGGTGCAAGTTCAGGGAACTTCGCCATGTTTATGATATCGTGGTCTGCATATTTGAGCTGCGACACCCTCCCTAGCATATCTTCATCCATGATGACCCCATCTAGGATGTCGGACATCACCAATTTGTAGTTGATAGTCTTCTACAATGTCACTGGTGTGACATCATCCTTCCTTGGTGGAGTGTAGTCTTAGGGAAACCTCGACTCTGATGATGATTATCTCGGAGTCTCCTCAACCTCTGGTTCTACTGTTTGCGCTCTTGTTCGGGCTTTCTATGGTATATGCGTTGTTTTCTTTTGATGGTGCCATTTCAGTAAACTGGTTACTAATGACAACTACTTTGGCTCTAGGTTTTTTCTCGGCTCTGTGATACGGTTCTTGGCTCTCTCTTACTCGCATGCAACTCTAAGTGAAAATGACCAATGCTTGTCAATCCTCTGTGGCTTTTGTGCCCCTTCGCCAATTGTCCATGTCCGTAAACGTTTGAATTAATTGTCTAATCCACTAGTGGTGTGATGAATGCTTGATTTAATGTTGCTTTATTACCATATCTTTCGTTGGATTTGTGCTTCTTACCGCTAGTCTTTCATGATCCTCGACGACTTTTTCCATTTATGGCTATGTGTCATCTTTATGACTTGTCATTAACGATATTTAACCGTTGTTTCCTCCCTTTTAATGCCTTTAATGATTGTAATGGTCCTGTTCCGCACATTGCTTCTGTGTGTACATAACTGTGTCTGCGTTGTTTCTTTTATCTGTGCAACACTCACTTTTTCTCTGCATTTCTTGTTGGTGTATCTCCCTTGTTCCTATCTTACCTTTGGTTTTCTTTTTTCTTTTTCCACTTTTTTTTTCTTTTCTTTTCTTTACTTCCCTATTATAATACAACTGCTATGGTACATGTGTTCTTGCGTCTCTCAGAGTAATGCGCAGACAGTCGATCGTCTCTATAGAGTTTCAGCCGACTTCCATTCACCATTCCTCCTAGGACTTCTCCATTCAATGTTTCCAACTGCGCAACCCCTGCCTCCATCACATGTTTAATCACATATGGTCCTAACCAATGCATTCAAAACTTTCCTGGATGCTGCATAAACTTACTATCGTATAGTAATACTAAGTCCCCCACATGAAACGTCTTCTGTTTAATATGTCTATGATGCCATGCCTTTTCTCTTTCCTTCTAAGCTTGCTGATGGAACCTTGTGACAAATCGATCTTCCTCAAGTTGTAACATTTGCGACAATATCTCCTCTACTGCACTAATGTCATACAAACCAACAATCATTGCGACACACAAACTTGATACAATGAATTCCATTGGCATTACTGCTTCTTGCCCATATACCGACCTGAAAGGTGTTTGTCCTATTAAATTTTTGCTCGTAGTCCTGTATCTTCATAATACTGTAGAAACCCTCAAGTCCCAATCATCTCTCCCTACAATGTAGATCTTTCTCAGTGCAGTCTCTAAAATTTTATTGAAGGCTTCTACTGTGCCATTGGTTTGAGGGTGATACAGTGTGCTCCTATGATGGTGAATTTGAAATTCCTTAGTCAATGCTGCAAATGTCTTATTCAATAAGTGTGTCCCTTGATCATTGAGTAAAATGCATGGACATCAAAATCGTGTAACTACATTCTCAAATAGAAATCGCGCAACAGTCTCCGCAGTGCAGTCTATGACTGGTGCTGCTTCTATTGCATTTATTATATACCTAACTCCTGATTTTCTCATTGGTGGGTTAATCGGTCCAACAAAGTCTATTGCCCATTTATCAAATGCTTGCAATGTAACCTGTGCGTGTAAAGGCATCTCATCCCTTTTGAATGACTTTCCCACCCTTTGAGAAACATCGCATGCCTGACATTATTCTTTAACATCCTTATGAAGTGTTGCCCACCAGATCCCTGTCCACAAATTCGTTTTCCTTGTTGCTTTACCTACACAATGTCCTCTTGCGCCAATACTTTCGTGCTCTTTTGATAATATCATTGGCCTTTTATGCTCTAACACACATCGTCTCAATATCCCATTGACACCTAACTTGTATAAGTTCCCTACAATTAACTGATAGTCTACTGCTTTAACCACTAACTGTTTCTTTTGCGCCATTGTCGTGTTTGACGGGGCCATTCCTGTCTTAAAAACTACACAATATATGTGAAGTAGTCGTTCACCATTTTAACTACAAATAACTACGCATCCGGTAAGCTGTCGTACAGATTCCCTATATCTTCTCCTGATAGTATGTGTGATAAGTGATCTAGTCTTGCATTCAACTTTCTTGGTTTCATAACAACCTCAAAATCATATTCCTGGAACAACTGCAACCATTTGCATATTCTCCCCCCCAATACTGGCTTGTTCATTAAGTATCTTAGTGCAGAATGATCTGTATACATCTTAAAATGAGACCCCAATAAATAATGTCTAAACTTCTGCAGCACATATACCATTGTCAATCCTTCTCGTTCTGTAGTAGTGTAATTCTTTTCTGCCGTTGACAACTTCTTGCTTGCAAATGCAATTGGATGGTCTATGCCTCCTTCTCTTGGTTGAGATAATACTGTGCCCAAGGATATGGATGACACATCCAAATGAACATTAAATTTAATGTTTCAATCTGGAAATATTAAAATTGGTGCAGTGACTAATTTCTGCTTCAATATATCCAAACCCTTATGACAATCCTCATTCCACTGGAACTTAACTTCTTTTTTCAACAACTTCTCCATGGCTGTTGTAATCTACGCATAACCCTTAATGAACTTCCTGTAGTAGCTTGTATGACCTATGGTTGCTATGAACTGTTTGATTGATGTGGGTGGTTGTAAATATAAAATCATTGCAGAGTTGGCAGGATCCACTAATAAACCCTACTTACATACCACATGGCCCAACAATATTCCAAAAGGCATGCAGAAAATATATTTCTTCAAATTCAGTGAAATATGACATTGTTTACACCTATCCAACATTAATCTTATTAATTATATGTGATCCTTCGATAGACTAAACACAGTCTAATCGTCTAAGTACACTTCAAGGAACTTATGAATAAATTCCTTAAAAGTTGCGACAACTACTCTTGAAAAAACTGCAGTTGCATTATTCATCCCAAAATGCATCACTGTGTACTGATAACTTCCTCACTTTGTTGCAAAGGTAGTCTTATGTTTGTCTTCCTGCACAATATTTATTTGGTGATATCCTGAGAAGTCATCTGTGAAAGAATAGGCTTCTCACCCCCCTACATTCTCTAGTGCTTCATCTGTGAAAGGTGTTAGAAATGGATCATGTATACATGGATCATTTAGTTTCCTTAGGTCTACACAAATTCGGCCAATTGGTACTATCTTGCACTGGTTTGCCAATCTTAACTAGACGGGGGAACAAATCAGCTTGGATTTCCCCATCATTTTCCATTTTGCTTTGGTAACACATTTATATTAGAACCCAAATCTAAAATGACATTGTCCACATCATATTCCCTAATTTGCGCACTTAATCTGAACTCTTCATTGGTCCTCTTTTTGCGGAGTGCCTAATTTACTACCCTCTATACTGCAGGAGTTTCTCTTTCTTGTGCACAATGATCAATCATGCTGCACAATGAATTCAACACAGTTTCATCTTTCATCAATTCTATGCAACTTCTCAGAAATTCTCTTAGAGTTCTTACCTTCTCAACTGTTTTTTCTAGTATAGTACGTTCATAGACCGGAGGCATGTCGACCACAAGAGGTGCAACTGATGTTGATGCTACCCAATCTAGTCCTAGTGTCTCTTTTCTTGTGCTCTGATATGACGCAGCACGCACCACCCACGCGTCCCGCTTCCACCAGGACCTTCTTTCACTCAGGCCCGAAGAGTCAAAGAACTCTTCTAACTCCTTACGGGAGTTCTCAATACCCACAGAAATCTCCTTTCGGTGATCTTCCCTTTACTTTGTCGGGAAATCGGGTTTCGCGTTATCGCGAAACCTGAGCACACGGTTCTCGTGTTACCCAAAACCTCGAAACCTGATGGGTCAAAGAGTCGACGCTTCCGTTCCTGTCGGGGATTTTCCCTATCGGGAAATCGGCATACATGATGCCGTGGTTCACTTGCACCACAATTTCCCGAACCCTGAACTCCGATATGCATGTGCGTTATTTCCTTGCCACATCACCTCCTCTCTCCACTCTATCGGGAATCGCGTGATCACGATTTCACCGGTCGCAATTCCTTTGCACTGGAAAACCCCGAATGTCGAACTCTGACTTCCCGGGATCCTGTGCCACGTGTCCCCGTAGCGATCGACGGCTCCGATTATGTCGGGAAATCTCTAATCGCGATTTCAACAAGTATGAAACTCTTGCCTTCGCGAACCCCGATAAGCCGAATCCCAATGGCTCTTGGTTCCTCCCTGCGCCTAAGGGTTAAATCCCTCGCAACTTCTCCAATATCTGATGATCGATGGGACTTCGCGAATCTCCCCTGCAAGACCTGGCCGTCAATTCCCCCTCCTTGAGGAATTCTTCCGCTCTAAAGCTTTGTCCTGTTCGAACCTTCTCCTAGGTCTGTCTCCACAGTATCACGAAGGAACTATCCCTCTTGAGCTTGTCAATTCTGGCTCCCTCAGAGACTCTGCACACACACTTCTCGTACTCGACCTTCAACAACTCTCAAAGTGTTGAGTCTTTCATACTCTGTGCACTCCTGCAACAACAGTCTATGTCTTCCTTTTCTCAGACTAGCCCCTGAGACTTCAAATTCAGCCTGCACTCTTCCTGCATGACTCTACCAACCCAAATCAACTTTCGGGCGAAGGAGAATAAGGGTTTAACTGCCTAGCCTCATCAACGCACTCTATGCGGATGAATTCAACTACACTCTATGCAGGAATCTCCTAGCTTAGACAGAGAAACAATTGAAACTTATTCTCTTCTCTCTCAGACTCCAGTACAAACCCTGAAATCACATGCACAACATATTCAAAGCAATAGCATGACCAGAAAGCAAAACATTCATGAGCACAAAAACATCATACACAGAGAAACAACACCAGCCATGAAATTGAATCAAAGACTCTCTTCTATTAATTCAAATCTATACATGGGGTTCTGCATACAATTTCTCTGCTTGCTCTTCTCTTCTGAATGCTTCTCAATTTCTGGATTACGAATAATAAATCTTACAATGTACAAAGGAGGGTGTCTATATCCGTTTTCCCTCTCAACCCTAAACTGTCTAATCTGGAAATAAAAACATCTATCTACCTGCATTAAATCTATTAAATGCCTTCTATCTAATTCAGACAAGAGCGTAAGGCTCGAGGTCTGATACAATACAACAGGTGCTCCTTCATAAATGTTTCATTGAAATATATGGCGCTTCATCCTTAATGAACAATTCAAAAAGTTATCAAGCTTATATGTCATGTGTTTAAAAACACATGCACTGGCTCCATGTTGGCTTTGTTAGTCGCGATGCTCCTGCATCATACTCCTCGGCTTGAAAGCTTTCATGGGCTCCTGTCCATGAGCTCCTGCACGGTCTGTCCATGCATCTATATTACTGCTTCATTTTCCCAGCTAGCATCTTCGACTGGGTGATTCTTCCATTTCACCAGGTACTCGAAGTACTGCTTTCGTCTGGTCTTCTTTCCCACTCGTTTGTCTAGTATGCACTCCATCTGTGGCCTCTCTGCAACTGGTAATTGCTTCTGCCACTGGATCACTGGTCCTTCAGTTCCAGTTTCTGCTTCTCCAACCCTGTATGGGTATAAATCTGAAACATTGAATATCAGAGATATCCTGATGCCATCCGGCAACTCGATTTCATATGCATTCTCTCCGAACTTCTTCAGGACTCTGCATGGCCCAATCTTTTTCATCTTCAGCTTGTTGTATGTTCCCCTTGGGAACCGTTCCTTTCTCAAGTGTGCCAGAACCAAATCACCAACTTCGAACTGAAGTTGTCTCTTCCGCTGATCGGCTCTGCGCTTGTACTCCTGATTTGAATTTATCAGTCGTTGCTTCACCTTACCATGAAGTTCCTTCATCGCCTCGGCGAACTCCTCCGCGCTAACACTGCTAGTCGTAGCTTGTTCTGATTCCCTGAGTTCAGAAACTCCCCTCGGCTGTGTCCCATACACAATCTGAAATGGGCTTTTTCCTGTACTCCGATTCATTGAATCGTTATACGCAAACTCGGCCTGTGGCAATATGTTGTCCCAGCTACCATGGTGCTCCGTCACCAAGCTCCTCAGCAAGTCTCCAAGACTTCTGTTGACTACTTCTGTCTGTCCGTCTGTCTACGGATGGTAAGCTGAACTAAAAGCCAAATTAGTCCCTAGCTTCCTCCATAGCGTCCTCCAAAAGTGACCTATGAACTTAGTGTCCCTGTCCGAGACTATGCTTCTCGGTAATCCATGGAGTCTAACAACCTCTTTGAAAAACAAGTTTGCGATGTGGGTCGCATCGCTGGTCTTCTGACACGGAATGAAATGTGCCATCTTCGAAAACCTATCTACCACCACAAAGATGGAATCAACCCCTCTCTGCGTCCTCGGCAAACCCAATACAAAATCCATGCTTATCGCTTCCCATGGCCTCTCTAGTATGGGTAATGATTGGTAGAATCCCACATTCTGCCTTCTGCCCTTCGAATGCTAACAAATTCGACACCTGTCAACAAACCTCTTGACATATGCTCGCATGCCTGGCCAAAAATATGATTCGCTCAACTTGGCGAATGTTTTGTCATGACCAAAGTGACCTGCTAAACCTCCACTGTGCTTTTCCTTTAGCAGATTCTCCCTCATGGAGAAATTCGGAATGCATAACTGATTGCCTCTGAACAATAGTCCATTTTGAATCATGTAATTTATCCATGGGCTCCGATCTTTGAGAACGAGATTCTCAGCTGCTTCATATGCTTCTCCGAAGTCTGCATCTCCGGCGTACATGTCCTTCAGATTCTCAAAACCCAATGTCTTGACTCTGAACTCCTGCAATAGCAAACATTTCCTGCTCAAAGCATCAACCACTTTGTTAGCAGTTCCTGAAATGCGTTTGATCACAAATGTGAAATTCTGCATGTACTCTACCCATTTTGCATGTTTCTGGTTCAAATTATCCTGTTGACTCACAAACTGCAATGCATGATTATCGCTATACAATACAAATTCTTTTGGGACCAAGTAATGCCTCCACTTCTTCAACGCCTGTATGATGGCATAAAACTCCTTGTCATACGTAGAATATTTCATCTTTGCGTCATCCAGCTTCTCGCTAAAATATGCAACTGGCCTGTCTTCTTGACTCAATACCTCTCCTATAGCATATCCGCTCGCATCACATTTCACCTGAAATGTTTTCTGGAAATCCGGCAACACCAACATTGGTTGCTCTGTGATCTTCCGCTTCAACAGATTGAAGCTTTTCTCAGCCGCTGTTGTCCAATGAAAAGACTTGTGCTGCTTCTTCACCGTGCCCATCATTGCTGCACTAACCCCACTAAAATTCCTAATGAATTTCCTGTAGAAACTAGCCAAACCATGAAAACTCCTCACCTCAAAAATATTTCTCGGTGATGGCCAATTCTTGATCACTTCCACCTTTTCCGGATCCATTTTCAACTCATTCGCTGATATGACAAAACCCAAATAAATGAGCTCTGTATTCATGAAGGAACACTTCTTCATGTTGACCAAAAGCTTCTCCTGCTGCAGCCTCCTCATCACAATGGCCAAATGTTTCAAATGTTCAGCCTTCGTCTTACTGTAGATCAATATATCATCCAGATATACGACTACAAACTTCCTGATGAATTCCCTCAGGACTTCATTCATCAACCTCATGAATGTGCTCGGCGCATTTGTCAAACCAAACGGCATGACCAGCCATTCATACAAACCTTCGTTTGTCTTGAATGCTATTTTCCATTCATCACCTTCCCTCATGCGAATCTGGTGATATCCGCTTTTCAGATCAATTTTTGAAAAATAATTTGCCCCGCTCAGGCAATCCATCAGATCATCCATTCTCGGCAGTGGAAATCTGTACCTGATGGTGATTTTGTTAATCGCTCTGGAGTCAGTGCACATTCTCCAGCCTCCATCCTTTTTCGGACTAAGCACTGTTGGAACAACACACGGACTTAGACTCTCTCTGACCAGTCCTTTGTCCAATAAATCTTGGACCTACTTCTTGACCTCCTCGTTTTCCTGTGGTGTCAATCTATATGCAGCCTTATTCGGCAAACTGGCTCCGGGTATGAGATCGATGTGATGACTCTCACTCCACATTGGTGGCAACGAATGAGGTAGTTCGTCCTCTATGATGTCAACGAACTCTTCCAGCAGTTCCTGAATCTCAACTGGTAAGTCATCCACTCTCGTGCTAGTCAGGACAATTCTCGGTTTCCTGACCACAAAGAATTGTGGATCTTCCTTCTTCTCCATCTCTGTGAGAAGCTCCTTCCCACTCATGAGAAGTATTGTTTTGCTTACTTCCGGTTTCACTTCTTTATTTTTTATCGGAAGCAATCTGTGTGTCCTTCCCTCCTTCTCCAAAGTATATGTGTTCATCCTTTCCACACGTGAAGCATGTGATCACTCCACCTCGGCCTCTTCCCCTTCCTCTGGTATGAGGAAAAGTGTTTTCATCAGCATAATCCCCTCTCTGTTCACTATGTTGTCTCCTCGGCTCAACATATTGCTGTCTTTGCTGTGAGGTCCCACCTCTCTCAATCTTACCCCGAGGTTTCTTCCATTCCTCCTTGGGCTTTTGATATTTCTCCTGGGCAACTGCCTTGCCTCTGGGCTGACTTCTGCCTCGCCCTCGCTGTCCTTGCTTACGGCCCAGCTTCTCCTCGGCTTTCAGAGCCATCTGGTAAGCGTCCTCAACCGTTCTGATGGTCGTCATGCTTAATTCGTCCTGAATGTCATATCTCAGACCATTCAGGTATCTGGAAACCTTCTCATCATCGCTCTCCCGATGACCTGCTCGGATATTGAGCTTGTAAAACTCTTTGGTGTATTCCTTCACTGTCATCAAGTTCTGCCTCAGGTTCTGCATCCTTCTGAACAGTTTAATTTGGTAGTCCCTTGGGATGAACTTTGCTTTCATCTTCGCGATCATCCTGTCCCAGCTTTTGATCTTTGGTTTACCTTTGGAACGTCTAACCGCTTGTAGCTCGTCCCACCACAGTGATGCATGTCCCTTCAACTTCGTGACAGCATGCCTAACCTTTTTATCCTCTTCGATATCCTCATAATCGAAGTAGGTGTCAAGAGCCCTGATCCAGTCCAACAACTCTTCTGCATCCAGACTTCCTTCATAGACTGGAATATCCATTTTGGTCTTTGAACTCATCCTGGCGATAGCTTTGATCAATCACTCAGTTGATGCCTCCTCTTCTGTGAACTCCCCTTGTGGTACAGCTTCAGCTTCGCCTTCGGAGTCACTTAGATCTCCAGTATTTGCTGTGCGTCTCTGCGCTGCTTCCATATCTTCCATTCTGGCACGAAGATTTTGTATTTCCCTCTCCATCTCCACATTCTGTCTTTGGCTACTTCTTTCCCTGGACATTTCTCTTTCCCCCTCTGGATTGGGTGATTGTCTACCTCTTCTCGACGGCATGGTGAAAATTTCTCCTTCTCCTCTGTTACAGAAAACAGAGAGATTTTCTCGCTCTGATACCACTCTGACGTAGCACGCGCTACCCACGCGTCCCGCTTCCACCAGGACCTTCTTTCACTCAGGCCCGAAGAGTCAAAGAACTCTTCTAACTCCTTACGGGAGTTCTCAATACCCACAGAAATCTCCTTTCGATGATCTTCCCTTTACTTTGTCGGGAAATCGGGTTTCGCGTTATCGCGAAACCTGAGCACACGGTTCTCGTGTTATCCAAAACCCCGAAACCCGATGGGTCAAAGAGTCAACGCTTCCATTCCTGTCGGAAATTTTCCCTATCGAGAAATCGGCATATGTGATGCCGTGGTTCACTTGCACCATAATTCCCCGAACCCCGAACTCTGATATGCACGTGTGTTATTTCCTTGTAACGTCACCTCCTCTCTCCACTCTATCGGGAATCGCGTGATCGCGATTTCACCGATCGCAATTCCTTTGCACTGGAAAACCCCGAATGCCGAACCCTGACTTCCCGGGATCCTGTGCCACATGTCCCCGTAGCGATCGACGGCTCCGATTATGTCGGGAAATTGCTAATCGCGATTTCAACAAGTATGAAAATCTTGCCTCCGCGAACCCTGATAAGCCGAATCCCGATGGCTCTTGGTTCCTCCCTGCGCCTAAGGGTTAAATCCCTCACAACTTCTCCAAGATCTGACGATCGACGGGACTTCGCGAATCTCCCCTGCAAGACCTGGGCGTCAATTCCCCCTCCTTGAGGAATTCTTCCGCTCTAAAGCTTTGTCCTGTTCGAACTTTCTCCTAGGTCCGTCTCCACAGTATCACGAAGGAACTATCCCTCTTGAGCTTGTCAATTCTGGCTCCCTTAGAGACTCTGCAAACACACTTCTCGTACTCGACCTTCAACAACTCTCAAAGTGTTGAGTCTTTCAGACTCTGTGCACTCCTGCACCAACAGTCTATGTCTTCCTTTGCTCAGACTATCCCTTGAGACTTCAAATTCAGCTTACACTCTCCCTGCACGACTCTACCAACCCAAATCAACTTCCGGGCGAAGGAGAATAAGGGTTTAACTACCTAGCCTCATTAACACACTCTATGCGGATGAATTCAACTACACTCTATGCAGGAATCTCCTGGCTTAGACAGAGAAACAATTGAAACTTATTCTCTTCTCTCTCAGACTCCAGTACAAACCCTGAAATCACATGCACAACATATTCAAAGCAATAGCATGACCAGAAAGCAAAACATTCATGAGCACAAAAACATCATACACAGAGAAACAACACCAACCATGAAATTGAATCAAAGACTCTCTTCTATTAATTCAAATCTATACATGGGGTTCTGCATACAATTTCTCTGCTTGCTCTTCTCTTCTGAATGCTTCTCGATTTCTGGATTACGAATAATAAATCTTACAATGTACAAAGGAGGGTGTGTATATCCGTTTTCCCTCTCAACCCTAAACTGTCTAATCTGGAAATAAAAACATCTATCTACCTGCATTAAATCTATTAAATGCCTTCTATCTAATTCAGACAAGAGCGTAAGGCTCGAGGTCTGATACAATACAACAGGCGCTCCTTCATAAATGTTTCATTGAAATATATGGCGCTTCATCCTTAATGAGCAATTCAAAAAGTTATCAAGCTTATATGTCATGTGTTTAAAAACACATGCGCTGGCTCCACGCTGGCTTTGTTAGTCACGATGCTCCTGCATCATGATACGTCTCCTTCTCTTGTTGAGGGTCAAATCTTGTTATATGTCCTATTGATTTCCTCACCCATTGCTCACTTGACCTTCCTCCATTTGTCGCGTTAGCTCCCATCCTAGCTCCCTCGTGCGTGACAACTGCTATTTTAGGTTCTTCATTGCGTTTCTCGACTGATATCTTTTGTACCTTCTAATTTGGATTTTGGTTATGATTTCCTCTTGCCTGCCACTTCACAAGTAGTTGATGATAGTCTTCTGTCGCATAATCCAGTGCTCTACAATATGTGTGGGTTGTACAAGGATTTGAGAAATCATGAGCTAAGTGTCCTAGTTGATTACAATTGCAACATATTATTGGTCCTCTACCTCCTCTGCAAAAATTTCTTCTGCCTCAACCTCTACCAAACCCTACTCAGTTTCTTGGATTAAATCCTCTTCAATTGTTATACTATTGATCACCTCCTTCTGTCGCAACATTCTCCCCTGAATCCTATACAACTCTGAAGTGTGCTCTCTCATTAAATAGAATGCATGACAATCCTTCTCTTCAGGCTCAACTGACTTGCAAAAGTTACAAAATAGTTTCTGTTGTGCCCGCAAAACAACCTCTAAATTTTCTTGTCTTAGCCTCTATCCTAGACAAGAAATCCCCCATCGCCTCCCCCCCCTCGCCCTTTAATTATTCCAACCAAAACCCTCACACTCTCTTGCTCGTGCAAATAGATATGACTAAGTTCTCTTCACCCTACCTTGCTTTACCACTTCCGGTTCCTCCTCGGATCACTTATACCTGACGATCCACACTTTGGTGAGTCCCCTCTTCCCGTGCTGATACATAGCGTACTGGAGCGTGCATCCTTCTTCCACCTTTGCATTGACACACCATTGATTTTCTTGAAAGTATATCATCCACCTCCTTTTGAACTTGTTGACGCGCTATCACACTTCCATCGAACTTCACTGACACACATATTCATCGTCGGCAAAGATTTCATAATCAATGCCATCTCACTGGCATTGGTCACATGAATATCTTTGTTGCACACACAACTTTCACCAATAGACCCCCTTCCACTCATGTCGTTGCATCACATTTCGACAACATCTTTCTCTTTCGCTTCATTGCACTACATATCAACAAAGTTTTCCTCTTCATCCTCGATGCACTGGATGTTGATAAGTTTTCCTCTCTTTTTCTCGATACATCAGTTGAATGATGTCGACCCCTCATCATCGCCAAGCGTATCAAAGATGATTTTCTCCCTCTCACCAATGTTTACCCAGCCAGGGTATCCCACTTTCATCTTGAGGCCTATCTCCAAGGATGATTTTAAGGATGGAAATTTATTTTAAAATGTAGAAACCTTGGCGAATATTACTAATCCTTCACATGTCAACTATAAATTTTTGGCGATATTTTTTAAAAAATATTCAAATTTCTAAGAATTTTATATAGTTTTTATAAAATTTTCGCGATTTTTAAGGTAAAATAATATTATCCTATATAATTTGGGCAAATAATTTTTAAAATAGCAAATCTCATTTTTGGAAAAACCATGGAAAATTAGCCCATGAGCGAAATTTAGCCCCTAAAATCATCCTTGCATATCTCATCCCCCTCCTAGCTCGGAGCCCATGTTGTTGTGCTCATCAGTCAATCCCCTTAAAATTCTCAATGACTAAAATATCCACGTATATATAAACAACTGGTCATGGATTCCCTATCTCACTTGATCCACTCTAGACTGCATTCATAATCAAGTTTGTTAGTGTCACCAATAGCTCGTATTCACGTATCACATTATCTTTGATTTGCACCTCTTGATTTTATGGTTAACCTTGAGCATGAAATTGTTATATATCATCATATGGGTTAACTGAAGTATATGTAGGTCTTGTGTTGGCTATGAAATCCATCTCCACAAAAATTGGTTCTCCGAGCTACTACATAGTGCCAGATGTACCGAATGTCAGTTTTTTTTTCTCATAGATTTATATTTCTATTCCCATGATATATTACCTTTGTTTCAATTAATTATCTAAGATCCTACATATCGCAAATGACTCAGGATATGACAAAATTGGATTCAAGCGAAGCAATAACAAGAACGGGGAACATACTTCCATTGAAAACACCTTTGAATACAAATTTTGGGTATTATTTGAAGTGTATTTCTCACCACCAAAATAGGCCTACTATATATATTATGTAACTAAAATCCCAATGCAACTGACGGAATTGAAATCTGAGGTCTGAAAGTGACAAAACGATTGTCTAGGAGTTCTCGCCAAGCAAGCCTCGATAGTCGTGACCATCATTAGAAATGGATACAATCAAATGATGGAACAAAATTTCCAGTTATATTGATATAAGCGTATCTCTGTTTTATATGCGTTGCAAAAAATGACACCTCAATCGGACATTGTATGAGGAAGTTATGGGCTTTTGAACTCGAGCTCTCATTTTTTCTTACCAGTTCGACACTTGTATCTTTTTTTAATTTTCGTTTCTCCGGAATGAGAAGTTCCCTTTGAATCCTCCAAAGTGATTCAAAAGATTTCTCTATTTTCTCCTATACATATCGGAGGAGTTGGAAAAAACTCCTCCGATACATATCTGAGGATTTAGTTCAAAACACTCAGAACAGATCAGAGGAGTCAGTACTAACTCCTCTGAAACTAAAAAAACCGGCTCTCGTAAATCAACCATAACTTTTGACTCGGGTGTACGTTTTGCACGTTACTTATACATTGGAAAGGTATTTCCGAGATATACAACTTTTTATTTATATTATTTGAGAAATTACTAATGAATCTTATACTTATTACAGGTCGGAGGAGTTAGTACTAACTCCTCCGAAACATGAAAAACTGTCTTTCGTAAAATGACCATAACATTTGATTCGGGTGGATTTTTTGTGAGTTATTTATACCGTTGGAAAGGTATATTCGAGATATACAACATCCTAGTTATATGATTTGAGAAATTCCTAACCTATGGTATACATAGTTTTGGATTAATATTTGACACCTTGTTGACAACCTTGAAAAACACCATAACTCGACTGTGAGTAGAGGAACCTTGAATCAAACTCAGAGATGTTTATAAATGATACTTCAATTATTTTATGCCCCATTCATATGCATTATAATGATTAGTATTGATGTCTTATTTTGATTTAATCTCATCTACTTTATGTTGAACAATGTTAGGTACCCATGACAAAAGGGAGACACACTCTTGCAATGCGATCTACAATCAAAGAAAATAGAACAGTAAAACAATGTCAATTGTTCTAGCAACGAAAAGCAGTGAGAAGAACCAAGATTGAACTACTAAAGAAAGAGTTTGTGTTAGCCTATGACTTACCTTACCAATCACTAAGTCTAATTGCCACCTATATTTGTATTATTCGTTTAGGATATTAGCAATATATCCTCAAGTGATGACTAATGAGCTAGTTAAGATTGCCTAGCCTAGTCATCATGCATGATTTTAGGATCTAGAGAAAATCTCTCTATGAGGTGGCGTCACCCATTGTACTATAAATATGTGTCATTGGTGTGAATACATTAGAGTTGGCTAGTGAGCCTTTTCCATCATCTTGTTGTTCATGTCTATATTTTATCAATTGGTATTAGAGCCATGGTGAAGAAATGATGTTGGTGGAGGCTGATATGGGAAGAGCGGTTGATAATATTAGAGCACTTATGATCTTAGAGGCCTGGTAAAATCTTGGTAGTTTTCCATGGAGTTTTTTCAATCTCATTTGATGGTGGTGGCAGCGATTCTCAACACATTTGACTAGATGTTTGATACACTTGCGCTTCATGTGAAGGAGACAAGGACAAGGACAATGAATATGATATTGTAATTTTCTCGAAGGGAATCGAACTGGTAGTCACAGAAAATTAAAGAGCCCAAGAAAAGAAAGACCAATCTGATCATTGATGACTCCATGGTGGCGATCAAAGAGAAATTATCCTCGTTGCCTACACCGAAAAATTGTAGATTTAAAATCCTTTGCGCAATGGAAATAAAGAGGTCATAAGTTTTTTGATCTAGCTTAATATGGTATTGTAGATCTTGTTGTTGTTATTATCAAATTCTTGATTGTATATGGCATTAGATATGGTACCTAGTGTGATCTGATATTTTGATTTAATAGATGGCATGTTTGGTAGTTTGTTCTCACCATCTGCTCACACATCTCTTCACAAATTTGTGTTCTATTTGTTGATTAGAGAAAGGCTAGACATTGTCTATCATTATGGATTTGCACCTTTCAAACTACGCTAATCCTATCTTTTCTCATTCACCATGGATCTGTAGACAGTGATCCATAATACCTTTAGTCAACTACAGTTCAGGCGTATTTCCACAACAAATACCATGCAATCTGATGTATTGAACATATGTTTTTGTTTTCAACTCCCATTGAAGAAAATTACAGTTGTAAACCCTCAAATCTCCATTGTTTAATGTGAACCTGATAGGAAGCCACTGACACAGTGTGTAGTATGATCGAAAGTGGCGTAGTCTCCTCTCCCTTTGATTTGTTTTTGGAGTCTCATCTCCCTTTGATTTGGTTTTTCCAAAAATGATCTTGATTGTGCTCGCCATAGTGATCGAGAACATGATCAACCTGCACGTAGCCTTCACTCAGAAAAAATAAAATATTCAGATCATGCTCGTCTAACCGAGACAGAAGCTCCATGTTGAATGGTTGGTTATCATTTGCTTACTCTTATTTCTTGACCATATCAGCTATTGACCTAGGGTTCATGTCATTCGGGTTTCCAACCAAGCCTCTAAAACTATCGGCCCTCTTGGTAAACTATAAGGCAACACAGTACATAGAATGCACTGCACAGTTTCACCCGAGATAGCGTTAAATGGGTGGTTGTAAGACTCAGGTGTTTACAACCTAGGATTGAGTATGAGATAGGGGTTTATTAACCAAAGCCATGTACTATGAGTTGTAAGTGTAATCTACTTATTTCTCATGGGTGCATATGTACATTTCACAGTTTATTTCCCAAACATCATAAACATACTCCATAACAATGTATTAACTCATTCATCAAGCATAACCATTAACTACTGAAAGAAAGTAAATATATGAATGTATTCATCACATTACACAGATATTACCATGGTTCACCCCCTCTTGGGCTATGTCCACAAATATTTGACTCTTGGCTCTTTTATTATGGTAGTTCTGCATTTCTGGCGCCGCACACTTACAATTCTCCTCTAATGGGTAAGATCTATATGAGGCGAACTAGATCACACCAGGCCCTACAGCCTGCGATCTAATCCTCAGATCTACCTTCTCCCTTATCTTCTTAGCTCAACCGCTTACAAAAATGATACATAACAGTATTGCATAATGCATCCATTTATACATCACTCTAATGGAATGTTACAAGAACCCTAACCTATACAAAAACAACCGTAAACTTACTACGAAAAATGCCAACCTTTTCATGGTACCTGCATATCTATATATATATCTATCCATCTCTTCAGCCATTTACAGTGTATTACCAAAACCCTAACCCTACTAACGTTAGGTCTTCCTCCCATGTGCGTGTTGTTCTTCCTCCAGCTATCGCTTTCTTTGTGAACACTTTCTTGCATGCGCATGTGTTGTTCTTTCTCCAGCTGTTACTTCAATTTTTGCACGCTTTCTTTCCCACGATCATCCTTCTTTCCACTTCGGCCTGGTGCCAACATGCCCCCAACACTGACATGTGACTTGTCCCGAGTCACCTAATCTTTCTGTGCTTCCTCGATCTCCCTGGTGATCGTCTAAAACTTTTCCTGCAACTCTATTGCTTTTGTCAGTGCCTGGGCGGTCTTCTCCTTGATGGTGTCCACTACCTGAACTGCCACTTCGCCACTCATAAATATTGCACATTCTACCTGGGTCTGTGCTATCTATGTTCTAGCTCCTTCTGCCTGTGCGAGTACGTCTGCTGCCTATTCCTGCAATGGTTCTATTTGAGCCTAACGCTCCTGTTTCTGTGTTTGCGCAGTGATAAGTTCTGTTTGCATCTTATTCATCTCTTGCGTTCCTTTGACTCGTTCTGGGATTGGTATGGTATTTTGTCTCTTCTTGAGTTCTTGGATAGCTGCATTGACCCTTTCCTCTTCCTTGTCCCAGCGTTGGACCTGTGGATCCTCCTCCAGTCTTGTCCAAAGTTGCACTGCTTTATCGAACAATTCAACTGCTGTGCTAACTTGCTTCTCTATCTCCTGCAGTTGCGTTGTTGCTTCCTGCTTCCTTTGCTCCTTTACCGTTGGTGGAGTGGTTGGTGTGAGTTGTTCTCGAAGATTCTCGATCTCCTTATGATACTGATCAATTGCCTGCATAATCTGGTCGATCTTTTCTACTGTTGGGAGTTCATTTCGTTGCGCAGTGCTTGGAAGTTTCCCAAAAATTTATCCCACTCTTCGTTCCAGTTCGTTGTTGTGTTCTTTCTCCTCTTGAGTTTTGGATTTGGCCCGCTCACAAACTTTTTCCAGTTCTTCCCACTTCTTTGTTGCTTGCTGTAGCTCTACTAAGTTTTTATGTGCCCGAGACTATATCTCGTGGTCAATGCTAACCTGCAATTTGTGTAGTTCCCTTGATGGCATCCGCGTCAAGACTAATTGGATGTGGTCCAAGTCCTTCAATGGTGTCTGTCCCACGATTTCATCCATACACAACATGCTATGTTTGATGTAGATCGTTGTGTTTGTGTGTGGCATTGAGAGGACTGGGTCTCGTTCTTCTACCTCTACTCTTTCTTTGGTCTATTTTGTCGATGGCTCTATGTGTCTGATGTTGCTTGCTATATGGAATTCCCCGAGTTTCTTGAGGAACTATCCCATTTCTGCCAGTTCTTTTTGCAGTTTATCCCTGTGATGTGTTGCGTGATCGAAATCTTCTGCTAGGCAATCCTGGACCATTTTGGTGATCATTTCTCCATCATCCTCTGTGATCGTATAGTCCTGTGATGCTTGTTGCACCTTCGATTTCTTGCGTGCTCGCCTGTTGCTTACACAACTGGTATCTTAGTTCCCCCTGGTTCCTGTGTGATGGGATTTGGGGTGGTCTCCTACGCTCCCTCAGCGTATTTCTGTTGTTCGTTGGTCGGCTATGTGGTCTCTTTCTTCTCCTTCTGGGTCCCTATATACTTTTACCTTTCGTCTGCCTGAGTCGGCTTGCTTTGGCCCATCCTTGGTTTCTTGGGCACTGGGATTTGTGGAGGTTGTGTTTCTGCCTGCGTAGCCTCTCCTTTTTCTCTTTGTTCCAATACTTCCCGGGTAATGGCTAGGATCCTCCATTCATCAGGCCATTCGCTGATGACCATATAGATATCACCCTTTGTGATGCAGTAGCACATCAGTAACCACTGTTTATCTGGATCCTACCTTGGTTGTATCCACATGGTTTGTCATGTAGCCCAGAAGTTGGCGATGTTCCCATATCGTGCAACAACCTCTGGTGTTATTCTCCATGATCGACTGATAGCTTCCTGTATGTTTTGTAGGTATGCTTCGAATATGATTCCATTCTCCCTCTTATGCCTGGCCTATGGTCCAGATCTCAGTAATAGATATCTTGCTCCTGCTGGCTGTGGTTTGGTACAAAATATTACGTACTCTGGTTCCCGCCATCCCATGAAGGCTATTAGGGTGATATGGAATTATGTGCCTAGGTCCTATGCATCCTTGCAGTCCACTTGAAACAAGTTTAGTAGATATGGTTCCCAACTCATGGAGGTGCCTTCTGCACACTGAGATGCAACTACGATGACTCCTGCTGGTACTTTGTCTTTGCGGTATTTTCTTAACAATTTGCGGGATAAGTTCTTTGCGCCCAGTTGTGTAGTTGCTTTGTTGATCCGTTTGATTATGATGCCTCTTGTTCCCCTGACGGTACCATATTTCTTCTTCATTTCCTCTGCTAACGCTTTCTCCTTGGATTTATTGTCCAGAATCAACGCGGGATCCATGCCCCGGATGGGTAGTCCTGTTATTTGTACGATAAGATCAACAGTTATGGGAACGGGTTTGTCCAACCATATATCCCCTCCGTGCATGACTGCTAACAGCTATTTGACGCATGCTGTCACGTACTGGCCTCGGCCAAAATGTGGTAGTTTCAACAAACCTAAGATTCTTGTTCTGTCTAGTCTAGCTACCCACTGATGTGGCTGGCTGATTGTTTCTCCAAGTTGGTTTATGATTATGGTCTACATAAATACCCTCAGCGTAATTTCTGGGTACTTGGTTTCACATGATACATCATGGTCAAAATACTTGAGCTTCTCGACATGACCTAGTAGCTGCAGTTCTACCTGTACTTCATATGGTATGCGTGGTAGCACAATTTCTGCTGCAGTTTCTTGCGAGGTGAGCTCGATATCTGAAATCTGTCTTCCTGCTGTAGTGGCTGGTTTGAAGTTCCAGCAACTTCCAGTTGCTCCCCCGTAAGCCATGTTGGCCAAGCCAAGGTAGTTCCAACAGTCTCCTCTGCTGGTTGATCTAGGATGGGTTCTTGCGACTCGTCTAGTTGCACCCCTGCTCCCAGATCCTGTGCCATTCCGTTAACTTCCATGGCTGCTTTAGTGATTTCTGGTTTCACTTCCTATTGGGTTTTCGCTTCCTCATTCCGAGGCTCCTGTGTCGCTGCTGGCATATCCTCTTTCATAGCCTCTGCTTGTGGCCACTGAATCTCTTCCAGTATTGGTGTAAGGTTTACTGGTATCACATCTGGAGATGGTATCTCGTTGATATCGACGATCTCCAGCTGGTGTTGCTCATTTTCTTCCAATGGTCCTCGTGACCTAGTTTGAACCCTGGTCGGTCTGGCTGTCTGGCCTGGTTTTGCTGGATTCAATGGTGCCATAGTGGTGATTGTCGAACGTTTGCTGGGTTCGAATGAATTCAGTAAGTTCTGCGGTCTCACTCTGTTTGTTCTGGATATTATTGCTCTCTCTCTGTTCTCCTTTCGTGAATAGAATAGTTGCTCATGTGCTCGCGTGTTGTATGGGCTTGTCATGAAACTTGTCGAGGATGCTTCCTCCATTATGCGATTAATGCACCATAACTGTGGGTTCAATACATCTGTGGTGGTTTCGTACTTTCCATTACACTTTCTTTGTCGTCTCCATTTGGCACATTTAATGTGATGTCCCATTAGCCCTTGTCGTGCTTTAATTCTGCCTTGTGCTATCCTGTCAGCCTGCTTTCATCAACTTTCCGTTTCCCGCTTATTTTCCTTTTTGATATGACCATTGTCCTTTCCTTTGATGACTTCGTGTTTTTGAATGGTCTGCGGCCTTTCTATCTCTGGTGTTGTTATGAACCAAAGACTGAATACAAAAGCACCACAACAGATATACAAGAACAATATGCAAAATCTCCTTTATTAGTATCAAACCCTTGAGGTAGGGTAACACCATACAATGGATCCTATTATGGAAGGGATTCTCTCCTGTTCACTTGCCTCTTCGAGGGGGAATCCTCCTATTGAGCTACTGCTCCAAATACAATATTTCTCTTCATGTCTCATTACATTGCTTGAACCCCTTTATATAGTTCTACCATCACCTAAGAACATTCTAGAGGAAGAATATTCTAGAAGTAGAACTTTCTAAAAATTCCTCTTACATTTATTATATCTATTTACCCATTTATTATATCTAACTACCATAGTGGGACTTATTTAATAATATAGTGGACCTAGTCCACCTTACATTGAATGACCTCCACTATTATCACTATGGGCCCTCTAGGCCCCCCCACTACCTCTCTAGCTACCTTACATTCCATCCCCCTTATGAAAGCGTTGTCCTCAATGCTTGATGTACAACCATATACCAGGGTCCCATGGATAATTGTGGACCATAATGATGAAGAAGACTGAAGAACCAATGTCCCATGTAGAAAGGAAATCCACCATGCTGAAGTAGTCCAACCACCATTATAAGCCCGGGTCCCATGTCCAAGTGCTCATGTGAACTCCCCGTGGAAGATTTTGGAACCCAATAACCAACTCAAAATGATGCTCCAAAGACTGACACCTATCATGTGGATCCAAATAAGAAGATCCATCCACATAGTGGAAAA
>ML783268.1:54896-70385 GCA_009831015.1 Picea engelmannii | reverse complement strand
TCGGACTCTTCAGCCATTTACAATGTATTACCAAAACCCTAACCCTACCGACGTTATGTCTTCCTCCCATGCGCGTGATGTTCTTCCTCCAATTGTCACTTTCCTTGTGCACGCTTTCTTGCATACGCGCATGCTGTTCTTTCTCCAGCTGTTACTTCAATTTCTGCACGCTTTCTTTCCCACGATCATCCTTCTTTCCACTTCGGCCTGGTGCCAACACTCCACGACGATTTCGTCATATTTTGGGTAATAGTTCTGCATATCTCCTTTCAGACAATGCAATAATGCAAGTATTCATGTGTCCACGACCACATTCTCAAGACGCACTGCATTGAGAACACGATCCTCAAACAGATTCCAATTCCTACAAAATTGTTGATTGAAGTATTTTTCAAGGTAATGGAATCTAGAATGACATGGTCAAGGGATTTCATTGGATAATAGAGGAGCACGAAGCCATTATGCAGTTGAAGATCAGAGAGACGTGGTCACATTTGAACCTTTTCGTTGAGCGTAAGTTCTACATTAACGTAATCAAGAGTGATAGAGAGCTGGAAACATATCACAAAGGGAATTAGTCCATGGGGTTTTGTTGCACAATCCTTCAATGGAATTCTGAAGAGTGGAAAATCGCCATCAATTGGTAGACCTCTGTTCATGGAAAAGCTACACGAGAAATGCATTGACAGGTAAGTGGTTTTTATGCTACGAATTCATGCAAAATAGGAATTTTGGATATGAATTTATGGGTGCGCTGAGAATTCCATCTGGGGATTTGAAACCATTTATAAAGATTAGTATGTCATGAGCTAATATTATCATGGTATACCATTGGAATGGTAATGAATGGAGATAATGTATGATGTGAATGATTAGTTCATGAGAGAGGATTAGTGGAATGAGAGAGAATGGCTCATATATTATATTATTCATATTTGGGTGAACATGATAAAGATTTGGATGCTCAGACATAAGTCTTATGCTTGTTAAATATTGAAACACCATTAGAACCCGCATTGAATATTCTCTCTGTTTTATACAAAGATTAGCTTTTGGATGTAGCGCCAACTCCCAATTCGCCTAGTTGGTTTGAAGCTGTATGAATTGATCTCTTTATAAATCTGGGTATGTTTTGGAATGAAAATGCAGCTTATTTTAACTGTAGATGGGCAATATTGACACGAGATATTTTGGGAACTAAGCTTGAATGGTTAAGAGTTTTATAACTACAGGAAATTGGAAATTTCTGTAACATGGAGTGTAGATTTTGGGGAAGTAATTGCATGTTGGTAGCATTAAAACATAAAGGTACTTTATGTTATTTTATGAACATTCTTGGAGTGATAAGGAGTTTGATGTAATTAAAAAAAAAAAAAAAATTGTTTATTTTAAGGGGTAGATAGAGACATAATCATTGTAATTTTTGAAGCCATTTTTTGAAGCTATTAGTTTCCTTTAAGGAGGAAGGTTCATTTTTATGATCTTTTCATATTTATTATGTTCATGAAGAGCATGATGCTTTCAAAATGTATTTGAGCATTACTCTTGTAGGCATAGATACCCATAATAAAATCAAGATTCTTTTTGCTTGTGTCTTAGATCCGCCTAAAATTGAATAAGGGGATCTTAGGTACACCTTACATAGTGTGTTGTGGTGAAATTTTCATAGAGGCTTACATTGTTTACTGTCTACTTTTGACATAGGTACACTTACAATTTGTCATACAAAGATACACATGTGGTCTTCCAAGCAAGTTAATTCAAGCACACAATTAATGCTAGTGAAGTACAAGCAATCAAAGCACATATGATCAAGCATCTATGAAGAGAATTCTCAAACATTCAAGTTGTCAACCACATCAGCAATGGACAAATCAAAGTATTTGAACTCAACACATAATGGAGCATTTGAAATTCAATTGTAACTTGCAAAAATGTTTGTTGTAAGATTACTTGATCAAGTTGAATTGTACTTGCAATAGTTTTTTTGTGTCACTATTAAAATCACATTAAATTGTATCATATTCATTCTCGGTTGAACCCGACATCCGTTCGAGTCATTTTAAGTATATTGTAAAATCACAAGTTCGGATGCATTTTTGGTGGTAACTGACATCCTCAACTTCCTAGAAATAAATTCAAGCGAGCGTGACAAGTTCAAGCAAATTTGAGCAAGAAAATTTCAAGCGAGACAAGTTCAAGTGAGCATGAATAGAAAGTGAGCGAGAAGTTCAAGTGAGCGCGTTCAAATGGAGAGAAATCTCGAATTATTAGAGTTTTTGAACACTCTAATAAACACCACTGAAGACAACACAATGATATTGAACAAAGAAAATATTCAATCAATGCTAACTTGTTTGCAAGTGACAGAAGAAAAAGTTAGACTTCTTCAATCTCAATCCCAGCTATTGAATGATGAAATCAGGGATTTCAAAAATCAACAACTAGTGAAGTGTTCTGAACTAGTTTTCGTTTAGAACAATCCTCTATTTAATGATGATGTTGATGTTTTTCATCAACAATTAGTGAAGGATAAACTCAGTAAGACAACTCCAGATGTAGATGAAGATGACGCTATTTTTGAACCTACATTTCAAGAGTTTTCTTTTGACTTCAGTGAAGAAAACCTTTCAATAATGTAGCAACATACAACAAATCCACTTTCACTGATTTCAAAGCAATAGGTTCAAAATACTCTTTCCAATCCCATCATCAGACTGTGGGAAGAAATCTTCTACAACAATCATAGAACATGACTTGGATATGACAAGGAAGTTACCTTTCATATTCTCGATTATTCTAGACCAATCAAGTTCCAAATTTCTAGATTCCTTCAAGAAGTTTCAACTTCACCTGTTCAAATTCAACAACAAAATGATAAATGCCAACATTGTAATCTAGTTGGTCACATGGAGAATCAATGTTTTGATCTCCATCCTTTCCAGCATTGTGGAAAGCATAACCATTCTTCAGAGAGATGTTCAACACTGAACAAACTCACAAGATTGAAGATTCACTATGAGTGGATTGATCCTTGGCAGTGGTCATCAACAACCAAGAGATTATATAAGTCTTACCGAAGAATTCAATCTCGAGTAAAGACCAATCTTGCAACACATAGCCTTTTTGTACCTCACATAAGTGATCCCTTTATGGCATAGCTTTCGAGCATGGCCCTCACAGGATGAGATAACATGTGGTTGTTTCCACATGCCCACTTTGTGTTTTATACAAATGGAACAAGTAAGGTACTCTCTTGAGCCTAAAAGGGGGGAGTACAATGATGTAAATCTTCTATACCTTAAGGTGGGGAGTTAAAAAATTCAAATGACGATGGTTCATAAAACCACTTGAAGTCTCTCCTTTCAACTGACAAATGGGGGAATTGATGATGGAATTGAAGATGGTTGTCAGATTGAAAGTTTCGACAACAAATATGCCAAATGGGCATGAACGTTTCCAAATAGGAAACTGCAGTCTATAGATGGAAGACTTTGGCAGGATTATGGTTCAATGATTTGAAATTGAATCATACACATTATACATTGGGATGTTGTTGAACACCTAAAAGTGTCAAAATTGGTTAGTGGTCATCCAAAAAACCATTAGATACATGGTATCAATTGGTTAGTGGTTATCCCAAATCATAGATTCAGAGAGCACTTCAGTGATTCACTGATATTAGAGTGATGATACTACATGTTCACCAATTAGCAGAAGACATTAGATTCTTCTAGCTTAAATACTTGGCAAAATGATCGATTTTTCAATCAATCAGGGAATGTTCAGATATTGTAGTTGTTCACTTCCATATATCAACTCTCTTCCAGTTCATTTTAGATGAACCATTCAACATCCATATTGGTGGTTTTTCAGGCAGTTCTTCATTAAGGCTCAACTCAGGAGTTTTAGTATGAAGACTTGGAAATGATACTAGTTTATGCTTCTTTGCTGGTATTATTGATCAAACTTGTGATTAAGGGGGGGGATGTTAGCCTATGGATTACCTTACCAATCACTAAGTCTAATTGTCATTTATATTTGTATTATTCATTTAGGATATTAGTAATATATCCTCAAGTGATGACTAATTAGTTAGTTAAGATTGCGTAGCCTAGTCATCATGCATGATTTTAGGATCTAGAGAAAATCTCTCTACGAGGTGGCATCACTCATTGTACTATAATATGTGTTAGTGCTAGAAGTTTCCCCTAGACTGCTATAGGGTCAAGCCTAGCACATCTTCAGTTATTGCAATGATTTTATAAATAAGGATGTGTTTGGGTTTTGAAAGAAGGTGGATCAGGTAAATGGAAAGAGAAAGAATAAGAGAAACAGGCTAAATGAAGATAAATAAAAACACCATTGGGCATGGAGTCAAGTAAACACCCAGTTGATTGAAGGCAATCAAATTGCATATCAGATAAGACGTTTATATGTGAATGGGTAGAAGAATAGGGAATAAATGAAAAGTAGAACACCTCATCAAACCAAGATTCTCTTTGTCAAATGGATGCAATGGTACTTGGCAGTCATGGAAAAATCTTTACCTCTCAGGAATCTATCATCCATGAGCAGCCATTGATTCTCAATGTCTGCAATTATTTCAAGTAAGACGGAAAAAAGAATGTAAAACAAGGAATATGGAAAAACAATGTTTAGATGAGAGAAATCACGATCTGATAAAAACAAGTGTCAATATCTCCAATGTCAGAAGCGATCACAGAAATATAATTCCCTCAGGATTACAATAACTCAGTCTGGATGCTATTTCATCAAATTCTTCTCGAGCCTCTCCCCTCACGACCCCCATCAATCTACTAAAACATGATATATATATATATATATATATATATATAATCAAAGTTATCTCTAACATTTAGGCATCAAATCCTATCTCCATACTAAAAGAAATCTAAAAACTGTTGCATTGTCTCTGAAATTGTGAAGGCTGGAATTAAATCTCCCTCTATTTAGAATGATTCCCTTCTTATTATGTGGAACCTCTACTGCTAGATGTTCAACTATCCTTTTCGAATATGTAACTGGCAATGAAATCCATAAAAATATGGAAGATATCTCTGTCATCGTTGATCTTTTGCTGGAAATATGGAATTAGCTCGATGTCCCGAAAAAAATCTCCTACCAATGTCAACAAAATATGGGATCTTCCCTGTTGATTACTAACCAAATGCCTAAGAGTATGGAATTTGTTGTTGCCTTATCAATTAGTTGGAAAATGACTTGAAAGGATGCTAACTCATATTCCTCCTTTGTTGTTGAGTGTGCACTTGAAATTCTCTGCCACCCATTGAACGTTAATCCAATGCCTCCACACATAATTCTATGCTTTGAAAGGTAAATTTCAGAATTGGTTGTCTACAGAATCAATCCCATACAATCCAAATAACATCAACAAACCATACTGTATTGAGAAAGCTTGTGAATACCATGATATAGAATTGCTAGTGCAGAGTCTAGAGATCGTTACTTTGTAAATTAAATAGCTACCTGGTTCCATCTCTTTGGCATCTCCAAACCTGAGAGCTCTAGTGACTTTAATTGTAAATTTAACTCCATCTTTAGATTCGTTTGATGCTCGGACTTGGTTGTGTGTCTTTCACATTTTCTCTTGATTGCTTGATGGCATTGGGTATTGACAATTGGCTCCTAACTGCAAACTGTGGATTTGTAGCATTTGTGCTTGACTTTTTGATACTTGTGTTGTGGGTAGTATTTGATAGTGCTTTGGTGTGAGCCTTGCTTCAGGTATCCACTATAGGAGATTTAATGATCTTGTTGTCTCTTTGATGCCTAGAAGTTATGCATTCCACCACTAAGATCTGAATGTTCCCCTGTTTTCCTACCAAATGGTATGAATGCAAACACACAAATCTCTATGAAGCTACAAGCTTGTGTATTTGGTTTTTGATCATACATTTTATAGGTTTATGAAGGCCTCAAAATAAACCCCTTCACTGCAAATGAAAACCCATATGATAGGGCCAAACAAAACCAGGATTTGAAAGCGCCTTGTGGAGACACTTGGTGTTAACCCTCCTTAGATTCCAATACTGATAGCAAACAATAATGTTGCCTTCTAACACCTGGACGATTTTCAAACATCCATTATCAATGTAGTTGTTATCACTGAAATTTCGTCCGCAAATGGTTACAGGAATCCAGCATCTTCAAACATCTACGAGTCCACCCATGGACCAAAATTACCAAAAATGCATTTCCAAAAGGTCCAAAACTATACAACCAGTTATAAAATCAAGATGCGCTATGACTACACAGGGCGTGCATGCACATGCGCCATCAATAAATGTAGGAAAAATGCACATGCACATGATGCGCGACTGTGGACGCTAAAAGCCATGCACACTTGAGAACAATGCATTTATGATATTGGTCAGCCTCCCACCCACTTCTGGTTCAGCTTCCAAGTCGATTTGACATCCAAATCTCAGCTGGATCTGACTAGGTGGCTACTCAAAGACCTAAAGGTGTCCTTTGAGGTATTGTGCAACCAATTTTTAGTTTTCAACTAGTTTTTCTTAGATTAAATCACAGTAGGGAGTTAAATGAATAGTAAAGGACCCACATGTCCACATGCTAGCTTCCTAGGGACTTTTGAATTCCGCAAGGTTGTACCAATGACATTTAGTTAAATAGGTAACCAAAGACTTGTAAGGACCAAGCGAAGTCAACATGCAACAAGGTGACACCTAATTCATTAAAAAATTGGCACACTTTCACTCATTCACACACAAAAGTCACTTCTCACTCTCATAGTTTTCATCTTGAAACATGGAGGTTGAAGTAAGTTTCCTCCAAAGGGATTCCAAAACACCCCACCCTTTTCTTGATGAAGCTATCCACTCCCACTTAAATTCAACGAGATTGGCTCACACCCCCAATCTCTCAAACAACCACATCTAATTTTTTTCTAAAAACTCACTAAGTTTTCCTCCACAGGAGGTGCCAAAAGAAATCTTTTAGTCTAGGTAGGATTTCAGGGATAGGCATCCAAATAACTCCCCGTTATCTGGTTCTGACATTTTCAAAAGAATAGAAGTTGTAAAATAGGGAACTTTAAATCCTCCAAGTCAAGTGTTCCTAACACCATAAGGTAGGGAGATACCCATGAAGGGTTGAAGGTCGAGGTTCGATTGTTCTGTGCGTCCCCCCTTGAGGTACCCACCTCTTGGACAAGATCCAGCCCGTGACCCATTTCTTAGGTCAAAAATCTAAATGTTGCACTTTGACCGAGGTACTTAGTGACCAAATTTTAGGACATCTACCCAGGTGGCAATTGTGGGCTGCAATTGCACCTTGATCGGATTTTGTGTGGCTATTGGGAAATATCACCAGTTCTTTCGGAATATGCCCCCTCTACCCCTCATTATAACTGATTGCTTCATCCTTCACTAGTTTCTCTTATGGTGGCTTCAGACCCCACTGTCGAGTGCTATTGGAAGGTCCAGTGCTATTTTGAGAGGAAGGACTTTATATCTTTTAGGACACGAGCATTTGTTTTCTTTGTTCCCCCACACGGGAAAAATCCACCTATCCACATATATGCTTCTTTATCAAAACACTTTATGTATGATACCCTTCTGATTATATTTGATTTGGATATATATGGTGTAAGTTTCAAAAAATTGCAGCAAAGGCTCTTGTTTATTTTATTGCTCTCACAACCATTCGCACACATTCACTCAGCTAGTCAGACATCATAGGGGACCCACAGGACCCTCGTCGTTCCAGACACTTGCAAAATCTCCCTCCTATTCTAGTGGGAGTTCCTAGTCTTGGCAACTCATCGACTCCCCCTTCTCACACTCCTGTGAGTTCCACTATCTTGGGATCCGCTTTGCTTGGTTCCACCCTACATGGGTCCAATTCCCAAAGTCAACCATCCACTCGCTCTCCTTTACACGGAAGTGGGAGGCCAACTTCTTCTCAAGGAGGAAGTACAAACCCAATAAGCCCCCTCCAAGGGTTAGGTACTCAGAACACTCACACTATGGCCAGAATTAATCCTCCGCCACCACCCCATATGCCATATTTAACCTCCCTCAACATACCGGATCTGACTAAACTCACCAATGATCCCATATTGCACAACCCCACATGGTCTGCAATGCCTACCAAACTCCCTTCAGATATCCCCAAGTTTGAAGGAAAAGCAGGAGATGATCCTGTCAACCATATCATGACATTTCACCTATGGTATTCTTCGAACAAAATCATGGACGATTCCATCTGATTGAGGTTATTTCAACGTATACTCACTGGCCCATCCACCAAATGGTATGTCAAAGAAAAATCCGGGTCCCACGCGACTTTTGAATCCTTAGCCAAATCATTTTTGACCTTCTTCCAATTACCCGTTCGTCATGACAATGACCTTGAACTACTCTTAGATTTCAAACAAACCGCCTCTACACATATTGTCGATCACATCCAAGAATGGCGTTGGTGATGTAGCCTCTGCAAAGCTAACGCTACCCCCCAATAGTGTCTCAATTGGTTCTTCAAATCACTTGTTTCCCTCCTTGCCAAAGATGTGGCCCCCACCTTCCCCCAGACTGAAGAAGAAGCCATTAGAAAGACCCAATAGTTCGAACTCATCTACGCCCAATCCAAATACCTATACATGGTACTCTCAGATGCCCCAAGACCTGTGCCATTTGGCCAAGACAAACCTAAGATGTCTCACTCAGCAGACAGATTGATTGGTAACACTACACACCACAACCCACTGCCTCAACAACCACCCATGTATGGTTCACCTCAATACTTGCTGACATATGGAGGAATCCCTTATTACCCTCCTCCACCTTATCAACAACCATACCCTGTTTCCCTAACTCCACCCATAAGTGGACCCCCGTTGGCACCCCTAAACCACCCACCTATCCAGCCAAGTGTCGGTACTCCCTCTACCTCGTCCTATACCCTAAGCACTAGTAAAGTGCCACGCCCTCCTATGTACCTTATGGAGCATCACCTCAACATAATCCGTACTTTCCATTTTCTGGCTCCCCACAGCCTATGGTTCCATCACAAGGACCACCACACGTTGGGGTTAATTTTGTTCAACCCTCTCCCATTCAACAATATCAAAATTTTGAATAGCTGAACACGAAAAATCCACCCCATCAATCGAACAATACTAGAAAGAAAGGAAAAAATCAGAACAATAATAATCTGGGACCAGGAGGAAACCATAACCCACCCCAGCAGAACCAGTCTGCCAGGGGAAACCAAAACTAGGGGAACCAAAACCACCAAGGGGGAAATAAAAAAAAACATCAAGGAAGGAACAACAACAATGTTAGGACCACCTTCCCTTGTGCCCTTTACGGTGAGTTTGGTCACTATACTCACCATTGCCCCCAAATTGTTGACTTTAAACAAATGAAAGATTCTGTAAATGGACCACGTCCCTCAGCACTGCCTGCACCTCAACAGGCCCCACAACCATATGTACAACAACCCCCCTCAACTGTATTACAAAACCCCATCTCACACAAAGGGGTCATAAATACCCAACCAGACATGCAACCTACCCCACCACAGTTGGGATAGTACCCCAATATGGGCACCTCTACTGATCGTACTATCCTCCTTACCAGTGAGGAAGAAGTCCTTCTGCAAACACACAGTCATCAATATAGCACACCCCCTGAATCTTCTCCCACTACCTCAGAAGCGATTCCAGTCACAACAGGACCTCCTCTCATAATTCCTCTCCCTAATACTAAAACTTCCCTTCATATTCCTCGCATCCCATTGCACAAGAATGTCCACAATCCTCAAGCTAGGGTAGCTCATAATTACAGTTTGGTCTATGACTTGGCACAATCCTTAGCTGCCATGTCAATCTTAGAGGTCCTTCAAACTTGTACCACCCAACGAAAGTCTTTACTTTCTGCCTTGGTAGTGGTCGACCTGGCCGATAGCCGACTCATCACATTTGACCTCGACGATGGAGAACCTCACATCCCTGCTCTTATCACTTTTCAAATCCTTGTAATAATTCGGAACATTATAATTCACTGATGCATCATTGATGAAGGCACATCCACCTGTATCATGTCCAAATCCATATGGAAGAAACTTGGTTCCCCTGAACTCATACCATATGCCATTACCTTAAGAGCCTACGATGGCAGAGCCTCATCCCCCGAAGGACTCTTCCAAAATGTCCCTGTCGAGGTCGAGGGAAAAACCGTTTTGATTGACATTGAGGTTATCGATGCCCTGCTCGACTATACTATCTTGTTCGTTCGTAGCTACAGGTATGCTATGAAGTCCGTCGCCTCTTCTATATTCTGAACCATGATGTTTCCCCATAATGGAAAGATCATTACCATCGATCAAGTATCACATTACGAGCCTAACCCTTCATCCAACATCGATAACATCCTTCCTGTTATCCACACTAATCCCGATGCCTATCCACTCATTGATATGGCCCCCAGAATCTTCAAAGACCCATCCTTTCTAGGGACATACCACGGAGCACCACCCTTCCTCCATCCCTCAGCATAAGTATGTGTCGTATCCTCCAATAGAACAACAATTGAAACTAATCTCCCTCCCACCGAGGCCTCTTTCATCCTGACGTCCCACTAGTCGCAGAACTTCTCCCTCAGGAATCCCCTGGAACTACTTCATCTCGACCCATTCCTGATCTTCCCCAGGGCCAGATACCGGTTTGGGAAACAGTCCCCCAAGCCCTTACCCAAATCCCTCTTTTTTACCTCCCACCAGGTGTACAATCTTTCTAGGTCGCTGCAACGCTTACCCTTCCTAATATGGTGTTGGCAATCCCAGTTTGGTATTTACATCCACCTGAGATGGTTCCTCAACCATCCCTCCCTCCCCAAATAGAAGGAATCCCGATGCAGATCCCCATACTCACTCCCACCATACCCCCTACACCCCCACTCACTAATCCCCCTGCTACAGATAGGGGCAGGCGAAAGAGGAAGGAGCCCACAACTCCACTTCCCCCACGCATCCAACCTCCTTGTGCACTATGCGAGAAAGACAGACACCGTACCAACAAATGCCCATCTCTCCCCAAGTTATGTAATCTCATCCAACTCCCTCGAACACCACTACCTCTCATTTCTTCCTCCAATATTGCTGCTATCTCACAGAACACAAGTAACAAAGGGATGCGAACCAAATTCGCATGCGCCATCTGTTCATAATATAGCCATTACACACACCATTGTCCAATGCTACCTCAATTTCGACAGACACTAACAAATGTATGACAGAGATTTCAGCAAACACCCACCTCAACTCCTGTCACCGACATCCATTATGTCACAAACTCAGTCAACGAGTGCATGAGATTCCCTTGCTCTCTATGCGAATCACTTGACCATTTCACATATCAATGTCCTATGATCATTGAATATAGGCATCGTCAACTGGCCCCTATTCAAAATCATACCCCCCCTCCTCCAATAGACCCGATAAATACCCTTACCCCATCAATTGATATGGTTCATATCTTCCCACCAGAACCTGGGGAACTCCCTTCTCCCCCTTGGTTCCTAGATGATTTATATGAGGAGTTACCCCCAAATCCCCCCAATTCTCGAATTCAGTTCCCCATGAACATTCTACGCCCGACTACCATTTTTATCCCACAATATCTGGATATTTGGTTTATGTCGAGTGAACCATCGCAATCCCCCTCCATCAATCCCCCTATGTCTTTATCAGAAGGAGGTAACGCCACAGTGACAGTCACTGGGATCACTCCTCTCGATCCCCTATATTCACGTTGATTTCATTGTGATGAAGATATCCTTGAGGAGTTAACTACCCTCGATTACCCATGGGATGCACTCCACCACAGAGCACTCTTTCTTTCATAAGAAGCCTTCACACCTCCTAATCAACACCCCATATACACAGTCAAAACCAAATATTTTCTACCATTAAGGCATATAGATTGGTTCAATAACCCTATCCCTACCCCTAACGTTTTCGAAGAAGGAAATATGGCCAATATATCCCCAACCATCAAAATAGATATTTCCATCAAATCTGGAATTCTAGAGGAAATCACCATTGGTGTTGCATGTTCTCCAGAAGAACTCAACACCTATAAAGCCCTCTTCCAGGAATACCAGGACATTTTCACCTAGTCATACACATAGATGCCTGGCCTTGATCCCTCTATTTTTGAACATCGCATAGACACCTGGCCTGATATCACACCCCCGCTAAAAACAATGACCGTTGCACCCATCCAAAGCCGCGACCATCAAAGACAAGATTGACAAAATACGCGTTGCAGGGTTCATTTACCCCATAGCCTATATGTCATGGGTCTCCAACCCTATCCTTGTTAACAAAAAATAGGGCACTATCCATGTCTGTACGGACTTTCGTGACCTCAATCACGCCTGTCCCAAAGACAACTTTCCAACACCGTTCATCGACCAAATAATTGATGATTGCGCAGGTCACAAGGCTTTGTCCTTCATGGACGATTTCTCTGTTTACAACCAAATCCAAATTCACCCCGCTAATCAGTACAAAACCACATTCACAACCCCTTAGGGAACCTTTGCGTATCGTGTCATGCCATTTGGCGTCAAGAATTTTGACACCACTTTCCAATGGGCCATGACATACATGTTTCACGATCTGGCCCATATCATCCTCGCATACTTATATGACCTCACCGCCTAGTCTAAGAAACACACTCAACATCTCGATGATCTATAAATAATCTTCCACAGATGTCGTCAGTACAATATCCGCTTGAATCCCCTCAAATGCGTATTCTGCGTCACTGCAAGGCACCTTCTTGGGTTCATAGTTTCCCAATGTGGCATTACTATGGACCCCCTCAAAGTCCAAGCCATCACAAAAATTCCACCACCACGGAATTTACGCCAACTACAAAGCCTTCAAGGCAAAGCCAACTTTTTACGATGCTTTGTCCCAAAGTACGCTACTTGCGCACATGGATTCCTTTGCTTACTTCGTCACGACATCCCATTCCAATGGGATAAACATGCCCAAACTGATTTTGACGATATCAAAGCATCTCTCTCCAACGCCCCGTTGATTAGTCCACTTGACTATAACCGCGATTATATCCTCTATATATCAGCTTCAGCCGTCTCAATAGCAAGAGTGCTCATCCAAATAGAGGATGACGCCCATGAGCATGTGATTTACTACATTAGTAAAAACCTTTCAGGAACACCCTTGAAGTAAAATCATGAAGAAAATCTAGCCCTTGCAGTTTTCCTCGTAGTCCAAAAACTACGCCATTACATCCTACTTCGAACTACCAAAGTTATCGCAGATTCCAACCCCATGCAATACTTGCCTAGTCGTCGACAAATTAATGGTAAATTTGCTCGATGGATCATCATCCTTCAGGAATACGATCTCAAATTTTCAATGTTCAAGAGAAAGAAATCTCTCATCCTTGCCGAACTTATCACAACTTTTCCCTTTGACACTCCCATTCCACCGATCAATACCAACCTCCCCGATGAACATCTTTTTTTTATCCCTTCAGATGACCCTTGGTACGACGATCTTCTTGTCTATCTCCGAACACAAAAATTCGGAAACCACCTCTCCAGAGATGATCATTGACGTATTTGTCACCAGGCACCTAGCTATCTCCTCATCGGGGACATCTTATATCGGCGAGGAGTTGACACCATACTCTGTTGCTTCTTAACCATTGATGAGGCTGACAGAGTCTTGAATGACTGCCACAACGACACTTGCAGAGGCCATCTCTTAGGACTGTCCACCACTTAGAAAATCATCCGTGCAGGTTACTTTTGGCCTACATTATTTCACGACTGCATCCATGCCATGAAATGATGTGATAAATGCCAACTTTATGATAACAAAGCACGTGCACCACCTGCTCTTCTACACACAGTCATCACCGCTGGTCCCTTTTGTAAATGGGGCATTGACTTCATGACTTGCAACCCTACATCCAACAACGAACACAAATACATAGTCGTTGCAGTTGATTACATTACCAAGTCGGCTAATGCCATGCCTACCATCAACAACACCACTGACACAACAATGCGTTTTTTCTTTAACCACGTCATATCCCTCTTCGGCGTACCACTCCAACTAGTCTCTGATCATGGGAAATTTTTTGAGAATGAGATTTTCATGGAACTCTCATCTCGGTTAGGCTTCTCCCACGAGTTTCCTCACCATACTACCCTTAGTCCAATGGACAGGTCAAAGGAGTTAACAAGGTCTTAAAAACCATGTTGCAATGCATGGTTAACAAACATAAAACCAATTGGCATCATACATTATTTTCCATGCTCTGGGATTATCACACAACAATCAAAACTGCCACTGGTTTCACACCTTTTCATTTAGTCCATGGGGTTTAGGCCACTCTTCCCATCAAGTGATAAATTCCCACCTTACGCACCACTATTGATCTATTACCCAACACAACCCCAATAGAGTAGCGTTTGCTGAACTTAGAATCCATGAATGAAGATCGTCGATCTTCATTACAGAACAATGAAGTAGCCAAAAAATGATCAAAGGCCACCTTTGATCGCCATGTCAACATTCACTCATTTAATGAAGGAGACCTTGTCCTCGCTTACGATATTGCTCACGATACCCTTGGCCATGGAAAATTCGAGTCCCTGTAGCATGGACCGTACATTATCCAACATTGCCTCACTAAAGGCGCATACATCTTATCCTCCCCCGAAGGCCATCCTCTTAAGGAACCTGTCAATGGGTTGTACTTAAAGAAATTTTATGCCTGAACATAGCTCTACTACACTAGGCTCTTTATTTTTTGTATGTCTTTTATAGAGTTTTTAGTCTTATTTTATCCATACCTCCCGTCTAATCTATTACTCATGTTATTGACAGATGCCACCTCCATCGGCCTACCACATCAGTTACGCCGACGGAGCTAGCCGCTAGACCCAGAATCTCGCTTCGGCTGCTTGGGCCCTCTATTCGCCTTCACATGACCTGCTTCACACCAGCGACATATGTTTAGGCTCAACCACCAACAATCAAGCAAAGTACACCGCCATCATTGGTCTCCTCGTTGAGTCCAATCATCGCCATATTCGTCACCTTTGCATCTTATTAGATTCGCAACTTGTCGTCCTCTAGCTCAACAATGTATATCGCGTCTGTGATCCTTGCCTCTTTCGAAAATACCTGCATTTTAGAATTTTGTCTCGACATTTTGATTCCATTACATTTACACATATCCCAAGACAATTCAATCAAATAGCCGATAACATGGCTAACATTATACTAGATTGGCATATATCACATCAAGACATCTTCACATATACATAAACCATCAGAGGTCTATCACAACATATAGATTAGACATCATCCACTACATCAAAAACCAGAATAATCAACAACAAACACATCACACATGTACACAAAGATCCAAAA
>ML783268.1:32794-53204 GCA_009831015.1 Picea engelmannii | reverse complement strand
AACATAAACTTTCTCACCCTCAGCTTTGCCTCAAAGGCACGACTGTTTTCCCCACAGGCGCGCACACACGTGCACCTATTTACCCCACAGGTGCACATGTATGCACACCTGTTAAGATCACAGGTGTGCATTTGGTGCGCGCCTGTTCACTACACAGTTGTGCACTCATGCGCAACTGTTAGCAACACAACCGCGCACATATGCACGACTGTGTTTCAGACAGGCGTGCACCCCATGCGCGCATGTTTTCACAAATAGAGTGCCCCCCTGCACGGCTGTGCCCATTACAACCGTGCATTCGTGCGTGGGTCACCATCGATCGCCCGCACACTTGGGGGGCCACAACCCTCAAAATTCACCGTATGACCATCCGTACGGTCCTACCAAAAAATTGACACCTAACTACTGTACAGGAGGATGAGACCACTAACCTAACTTTAGCACCTCTTGAATTGGATTCCTCGCACTCCTGGAATCTCTTAATCTTCTCTTCACTCTCCTCCCTCACAACTATAGCAACAAGTACAAATGAGGTGGCAATATGGGCCCCACAACTATATATAGTCCATTTTGCCAGACTTCTAGACTCAATTCTGGGAGCTCCGAGCGTCCATTTTTCGATCCGTCTTCAGCCATGAGATCAACACCCCGCCATCTACATGAAGACACTCCTTGAGCCATTTTTCATCCTTATCCCCCAGCGAGCCATTTTTCCATACCTCATGTTCAAAATGATCAAATAAACGGTTATATGTTTGATTATCTTCAGATATTGTTCATGTCGGGTATTTGGTTGTCATGTGTGCAAGTAATTGATCATCACACACTAGTGCGATCCCTTCAGGTATTGAATCAACACTGGCATGTAATCATTCCCTTTGAATCTCAATTTCATCTCCAGTCACACCCTCTGAAATTTGCCTTTAGGGTCCCTATATCCGGCTCTACAGTACCATCACCTCCACTGCATTTTGGGTACTATCACCTAGTAGCACTCTCCCCCACATGAGTTGTCTCATTCATAGCCCCCCTTGGCACTTTGACACTTATGCTGTTTTCAACCTTTACGGATGGGAGTCCCGATAGTCTTACATCATGTCGCGAATCAACCACATGCTCCTTCTCCTCATTTTTCTAGCCTACCCAACAGACTCCCATGGCACTTCCTCACAATTTTGTTTTGTTTACACTCCCGCAGCATCATTTACCATCCATTTCATCCACCGTCAGTTTGCCCATCTTCAGATTGCCCTCCATACATTTCCCTACTATAGAAACCTTCCTATGGGGCCCCAACCCCCCACTTATTTTTTAACCAACTTGCGCCATCCTCAGGCCAAGACATCTCACACTGGGGCACCCATTTCTATATCTGCATTATTATCCCCACTGATTTCTTAATTCTTTTTGTAATTAAGACATTGTTTCCAGCATTTTAAATAGCTTTTTTTCGTCACCTTTGGTGGACTTCTTCCTTTTTGGAAAACACAACCCATGTCGCCCTTGGTTGGGGAATTCCTTATCACCTACCCTTGTTGACATCATCCATAAACTCCGAGTATCCCACAGACCACCTACCTCTGCTCTATAAGTTTGTTCACTTTGTCTCACCTCTAGCACAACTTATCCCATGTCTCGTTGTCCCCCTAACACCTGACCTAGTTGACCGGTTGTAGCCACTTATACTTTGTATATATTCCCAACCAAGGGCAGTCTTGAGTCTCCACACATCTTGACTTCATTCATGTACCTCCTCAGTTCCTGACCTCACCTAGTGGATTTCACAAAACCCTTTGCTTCTTGGAGTCGCGTCTCCCTTTTTGTCGACATCAACATAGTTTCCAAAAGGGCAGCAGTATCTTGACTCTCATTACCTTTACAATGAGAAGTCTCGGATGACACAGGGAGAACCATCATTGCTCTTTGCTGTCGTTGACCCCCATAACATTCGACTTCAAGACTTTCTCATGTTATGGTGGGTCTTACTTTGCGACTATTGCAGTTGTTTTTTATATTTTCCAAAGACCTCTAAACTTTTCTAGGCTATCAATGCCCACAGAATCTGTGATACTTCTTATAGGTGTCATTGCCTACTGTTCAGAGTATGTTCCTCATTAGAATTATCCTCTGCCTTTATCAAAACTACCCTCGAGAGCACTGCAGTTGTCTACATCAACACACAGTTTCAGTTGCTTTACAACACCCTTTTTTGAGTTACATGACAGGAGCATGGGGCATGCCCGCCTCATTTGTACACAATTTATTTTCCACACCTTGTGAAAGGTTGGGTCCTACAAGTTTCCTTCTCCTTCCAACAGGTCACTCTTGGTACTCTCACTATCTCTCTTTCTTACAACGGTACTCTCAGTATTAGAACATTGATGCATTTAGGCTATCCATATGCTCCTAACCTCATCCATCAGGGGGCATCTGTTATCATTGAAATTTCGTCCGCAAATGGTTACAGGAATCCAACATCTTCAAATAGCTACGAGTCCACCCATGGACCAAAATTACCAAAAAATTATTTCCAAAAGGTCCAAAACTATACAACCAGTTATAAAATCAAGATGCGCTATGACTACACAGGGCGTGCGTGCACATGCACTATCAAGAAACGCAGGAAAAGTGCACATGCGCACGATGCACGACTGTGGATGCTAAAAGTTGCGCACACCTGAGAACGGTGAATTTATGATATTGGTCAACCTACCACCCACTTCTAGTTCAGCTTCCAAGTCGATTTGACATCCAAATCTTGGGTGGATCCAGCTGGGTGGCTGGTCAAAGACCTAAAGGTTCCCTAAACAACCCCTTTTCACACTAAAAGCTGGTTGCACAATACCTCAAAGTGGTGCTATAAAACAAGGCCATGGGTGCACTACATTTTTAAGGAATTCATTTGCAAGGTTATGCTACTGCTATTCTCTTGGGGAAACCTCTTTTCTTATCAAGAGCATACTAGCACCATTCCATTTGGGCAATCCACATCACCTTTTGAGTGGGTTAGCTTGGGATTCTTTCACCATTTATTTCAAGTTTCCAAGTTGTAAGAAGAGCTCAATCTTGGGGGTCCAAGAGCCCTCCCTTGGAGGAAGAAGGGACCCAAAGTCCCCTTTCTCTTTGGTGTTTTTCTTTTCACTAATACAATCCTTTCCATTGGTGACATGAGTCTTGTTTCTTTCTTGTTCTTATGTCCTTATGCTCAATAGTTTAGTTTTTTTTTCCTTTCCTAGTTTAATTCTTAGCTTAATCTTTTATGTTTATTCTTCTAACCCTTTCCTTTACTGCTTTCTTTCTTAGCTAACCCAACTAAGCTCATAAGCACCTCTGTTTTTCTCATTTAGGTGACAAAAGAGGTGCAACAATAGTGATGATAATGCTTGAGAAGATATCTCTGCATTTATTTCACCAGCTCTTTGCGTCTAGAAATCCTAGGCATTTCATCAAAACTGTCTTGAAGTTATATTTATTTGTGGGTTCCCTCCATGTTGTGCTGCCTAGATTTGACAATTATCCTTTGCCCAATCGAATCTTCATTTTAACTCGACATAATGTGCAAACTAAACCCTGATGGGCTCTCTCCTTGTGGCTTAGTCTAGGCGCTTGTGCACTGGCTCTTGACTCGTGTACTGTGTGTTGTAGCTAACATATGTTACCCTATGAGAGATTACTAGAGCTCGATGATGCTTGGTGGTGCACTTTAAATTTTTGTTTAGGATATATCTCACATGTATTGGGTGAATAAAAACCTCATGCATTTAAATATGCCAGTAGTTTATATATATCTACTTGTAGTGCATGGGACTTGGTCCCCTCCTTGTCGTGGCTTGGTGTAGTGATAATGCGCTGACTTTTTTACTTGACTCTTGTGATGAATGACTTCAGGTGTGTGGCTTCAAGGACTGAATATTTTCCTTCGGGCGCAACGATTTTTTGATGAAAAATAAAACCGACCCTCTTCTCCTCAAGTTAAAATCTCAGCACTACTTCTAGCATATGCAATACTAGTTCTCTGGAACAACCCTTTTTCGGTGCTACATGAATAACCTCATTCCGACGAAAAGAAGAAAATTGAATATCTGGTATCTAGATACTAACAATATGTACCATTGGTGTGAATACATTAGAGTTGGCTAGTGAGTCTTTTCTGTCATCTTGTTATTATTGTGCATATTTTATCAGTTTGAACCCTATGACGAAGATTCCCCCATACCCAAGGCCAATCTTCATGATGCGTAAGGAACATATGGCCGAAATCCATGATGTCCCACCAACACTAGGAGACAAATTTAAAATTTAACCGTTATTCATGTTACTCATCATCACAAAGAGGATGAGGACAAACGTTGGAATAAAAAAGGTCACAGAGGGAGAAAAAAGGCCAAAGGTCTTATTGAACCTAAATAAATACTAGAATAGAACCGAAATAAGGGGATTTTGGCTCTTCAAAGATTGTACACCTCTGAACTACTTCGGGAATACAGTGTCAACTAAAATTGGAGAATTGTCCTAAGAGTTTTCATGTACTATTGCTGAAACTGTTAATACGGAGAAGCCCTCAGGGCCAAATTTTAACTGAGAGAAGGACTTGAATGTGTTGTTGTTTTGTTGCGAAATATTTCAAGCATAATGTTTTCTATTCACATGGGGTGTAAGAGAATTTTTGTTTATGGTCTATTCTGATGCAATATATGTCTTCTTGCAGTTTTGTCAATTTTTCTTATATTACATGTCCTTAGCGAATGAGATACTAATGTACGTGATATAGTGACTTAGAATATTCTGGTTATATATTCATGTGCATGTGTTATCTGGCTTTATTTTTTCATTTCAACTATCTGGGTGAAGCTATTGGTAGAGTTAGTTTCATGACACAACTCATTCACTTACGTTAATTCGTGCCTGTCTAGGATAGGGTAGAATAGAGTTAGATTAGGTCTGCATTTAGATAGTCTTCATCTACATCTTCCATTTGCACAATCACCCATCACTTTCTCTCATTGGTGGATCGAGCCACAACCAGTAGAACCAAACTAAAAATGTCTATCAAGACATAATCCAGATGGGTTCCCTATTTCAAATGGTGAGAAGTCTAATTGGGACTTCTTACGGCGATAACCCCTTACTGTTGTCGGGCGAATTTAGACCCATCAACATATTCCTTGGTGTACTCTTGTATTTTTGTAGTAATGGACACTCAGTTGGATGATGTCCCAATTTCTTACATATTTCATAATGTTCCCCCTCTTGGTAAATTATTCGGTGCTCCAGTCACTAAATACTATGTAAAAGTGGGGCATTCGTCCTTATGGTGGCCTTTAGTCCTACACTTGGTACACCGAACTTGTTCCTGCTTCTCCTTCCCTTTTGTAATGTCTGCTAATTTAATTATTAAGGAAAATAACTGCGTCTAGACTTGCGCCATCCCCCCACCGTCTCCTATAGGAGATTCTTCTAGGTTCATCACAATATCCAAAGCTTCAGGTTGCAACACAACCTTCTATTGAATCAACAGTCGAAGAATGTGTGGTAGTAGTCCTGCAATAAACCATTCTTGGTGCTGTTGATCGGGAATTTGAAATGTCAATCTACCCATCAAATCCTTAAATCTTTGAACAGAGTTCGAAACGAATTTAGTCTGCACCTGTTTGATTTCCTTCAACTCTGTAATGTATTGTGACCCAGACTTCTGTTTCTTGACCTCTTTCAATAATGCTTGTCTAATTTATGTTAAAGTCCCCACTTGGCCTACAGGCATAGTACTTTGCAGTTTCATATACCAGACTAATGCGCAACATCAAAATGTTTTTCCAACTACACAATATTTTCAACCTCGTCTTGGACATTCTTCGTAGCAAAAATTTTCTCATATACAAATATATGTTGTTCTGGATCCTCTACCCCAACTCCTTGGAACTTAGGCATTCTCAATGTGTTGTCTAACACTTCCATGTTGTTTGGTGTAGTACCTCCCCTTGATGATGCTGGATGAATCTGAATTGACGTAATGCCTCCATTTCTCTGACTCGTCGCACTGCTCCCACTATTATGACTACTACTATTCTAACTTCCTTTGCTAATTATAAGTTCTTTTGAAAAATCTTCAATTGTTACCTCAGATTTTGTTGATGCACATGGGGTCATGGATTCGACACAGGATTAAGCTTGAGTAAGACTTACCAGTTCTTCTATTATAGTACTGAACTGAGACTCCTCTTCCTCTCCTTTTGTGTGTGATATATCTACGATATAGACTATTGCACAAGGTCCTCTCCACTCATACTCACTACGTGACTCTCCTTTATCAACCCCAGTCTTCAACCTATTGTACCTTCTTCCACTGTGAAATAATCCAAACTCGTCTTCTTCCTCTGATATACCTTCCTTGTTTCTTTGCATCCTCAGTCCCTCCTTTCCTTCTTCATTTTTTCTTACCTTCAGACTATCTCCTGGGCATCCCCTAGTTCCCATATGTGCACGAATCCCCTTAGTAATCAAACTCCATCGTCATCACACACTTGTTGCACATAAACATCTTTATCCAGGTACCCAATACTTTCATAAACCTTCCGCACAAACCTTTAAAGAAATCCCTTTTCACAAAACTATATAAATGGGTCCAATCCACTACAAATTTCATAATATATCCCCCCAATATGTTGTTCAAATAGAAATCAACTGCGCAAGAATTGTTATTACTTACATAATTCAATTGTCTTCCCAACTCAAGAGTCTAGTTTCATGACGCTGCGGTTCGGTATTGTTGTGAGAAATCTTACCCTATGGACATGCTAAGATATCCTTTGGACCGAGACCCCTATCTTTGGTCCAAAGACATAAGTGAACAAGTGGTTACTACTTTCCCTATATATCTAACTCAATCAAGCAAGCAAGAGAGAAGAAGAATGTGGCGTACCTTGTTGCAATGTTCGTCCTCACTGCTCCAATCCCTAGGCTTGATATCCAAGCTCCTCAACGCAATTGAAATCCTGAAAATACTAGTAAAGGAACTCTTCCTCCTACTCTAGATGATTATATAAAACAGATCTATCTATGAAGACTGAAACGAAAATAGAAAAGAAAATGTAGAACACATGAACTTGAAGGGAATATGCCAAGTTGATATTAATTGGAAAGCTAAAGAAGGAACTTACAAAGAATGATTAATGATGCAGTCACTTCTCCAAGCTCTCCTCATCTAGCCCTTTCATGAATCTTGAAATCAAAATGTTGATGCTTCCAAAATCAAAGGTTTGATACCTCTAATCTTACCCCCTTCACCTTGGAAATACCTTCAATATATAGGCTTGCGAGGCACAACCACCATGAGAAAATGAAGGATATGGTTGAGTATATGACTCCTTAAGTTTGGGATCAATTCCTAATATGAATACATAACATAGGGATGGAACACAACCAACCTCATCCCAAGAGATATGGCCCTTAGAAAGAGGTGGAGGATCCCATGATTCCCTCTAACAAGACTGGCGCTCCCTTAGAGTTGAACACATGGTGCCATTCTATAAAGTGGCACTCCCATAACATGGAAAGGAGGGCACCATTCCATGAAGTGGAACTCCCCCAACATGACCATGAGGGCGCCACCTTTCATAAATGCCCCAAAAATGGTCGATTTTCCAAGAAACATGTTTTTTTTTTGCCTTGAAATGATGGGTTTCTTCCTCCAATATGACTTAAGGGTCATGGAAAATTTATTTCATGGTGTCAAGGGGTTACAAAACTTAGAAAAGTGAATGCGACACTAAGTAATGTTCGTACGACACTTTTTATAGTGCATGTGAAACTTAATAAGGTGCATACGTCACTTTGCGACACTTGTGACACTTAGGGTGCAAAACTCATGTGTGACATTTTGGTGTATAAAATATGCCCCCTATGAGGTCAGAAGAGAAACTGATGGCCGAAATAGTTTACAAATTCTTTAATGATAGGGTGTTGGAGTAGGAGAACCTGAAATCATCAGTCAATATACATATATGTTCCATTTCCAAGGCAGGCATACCTATGCTCGGAATACGAGATGAATCAAAGCATGGTCGTTGACCAATACATTGCAGATCCATGAGAACACTTATTAAGGATATGGCCACTAGAGATACAATGTGGATCCATACCTCCATGACATGAACTGATCGCAACCATGAAAAATACACAGTGGAGCTACGAGATGACAAAACATAGCCATGAATCAATACAATGTGGATCTATGTGACAATATATAGATCGGTAAGATTGCTAGCATGGTGATTGTACTGAAATATTTTACATGCTCAGATAATATCCATCTCATATTGGATAAAGAACATAAGAGAGTGAGCGCCCAACCCAGGGTCTTCGTCCTGATCTTGATGCAGTACAAATCTAGCCATGTGAATAGATGATTTGATGTCGAACATGGTAGAAACCACTTGATTACTCGTCATTGAGGTAAACCATTAACAAGTGTGACAGAAATCACCAATGATGAAAATGACTCACAAGGTACCCTAGTACATTCCAATGAATGTGTATAAATGAGCTGAGGTTGAACATTTGTGGAATCATCTAGGTCGAACATTCGTGGAATTATCCAATTAGAGGTCAATGATTTAAACCTATTGTCGGAAGCGAGGAGGCCTACCATTGAGGCATGAAGGTCCCAAGGTACTAAGTGGTTTCTAATTTTAAATCCCATATAATGTGTTGAAGTCGACATGAACATACTCATCAAAGGAGGGCCATGATGTATCCCCCATCATCGACATGAAACTAACACAGGAAAGTGATGTGAGATGGTGGATCAAATGAGTATGGATTGACACATGAAACAAAAATTGGTAATACTATAGATGGATGGTTTGAAGTGAAACTTCCCTTGAACATTATGAGGCACGACAAGTTTCTTGGAAACATTTGACTCAACGAGTACCAAGAACATAATGTGACGAAAAATAAGAGCACTCTTTGACTGGGACGAAAAAGTATGATGACACATAGAATTGGTATGACTTAGAGACAAACAGATTATCCAACTATAAGACGAGACAAAAATAGGTGCCATGTTCAAGGGTGACAATAGTTGCCATAAAGGATCCAAAAAAACTTGACCCACTTCCTTCATTTTCCCCCCCATCCAGATAGATGAGTACATATTTATTTTTTAACGAGCTCGAGGAGGATAACATATGCTTGGTATAGATCATCCTTTGGATGAGTCCCTTTCCATATATTTAACTAAATTGAAGAATGAGGGGTTCAGTCTTTTATGGGTCCTGAAGATTTGACTAACATAGGTCCTTCGATGCATAGTTTTACAAGCCCAAAGAAGGTAAAATCGATGGTTTTTCATGTTCAGAGAGTTTGAAAAGAACTTAAAAATGACTCCATGGATGAATTTTTCGTAAATTTAGTCTCCGAAACCCAAAAAAAGTGTAAAACAATACAGGGGAGAAATCTTCTAATCATGCTTGACTAGAGTATTCATTTTTCATAATTAGTCTCGTGAGGCCAAAAAATAGATAAACTACCACTCAAAATACACCATTTCAAACCTTTTAATGAGTGTGAAAGGAAACAAGCTCACTCAACAATATTTTCATGTTTAGGGAGTCTAAAAAGAGCTTAAAGGAGACTCCAAAGAGTTCCTTTTTCGTATATCTTTTAAAAGTCTGAAAAGAGATAAAAGTATACTCAATAACCTATTCTCATGTATTAATGAGCATGAAAAAGAACAAATACTGAGCTTGGTAACCTATTCTCATGTATTTATGATCACAAGAAAGAACAAATACTAAGATCGTTCAAGAAAAAACTACTATGTTATGATGGGAATGACCCCCAAGCAAGGATCCCTTCCATTAGCATGTCTCTCTAAAGGTGGTTTCCCCCCAGCTTGCATGATAGAAGCTAGTCAATTTGCTCCAGCATTATGTCTAGATCTTGGAGATGTACCCCACAAGCATCATTTCCTCCCATGACTCTTCTTCTTTTCTCGTTTAGGCATCTGGTTACTAATAGGAACATTTTCACTAGGCAGAGGAAAAGAAGGTTCAAGTATGCAATCTAGAGTGAGACTCGATTCAAATGGAGGGGGTTCTCTTTCATTTTTTAACGATATTGATGGAGATGATGAACTATGCTTGTAAGAATTTGTTTAATTTTTTAATGAGCTTGACACAGGAAAAAAACTATGCTCGTCGAGACCAGGTACTACCAAAGGAGCACATAATTCTAAGGATTGTCGCATCTAAGTCGAAATCATGTTTAATGTGGAAACCTATGGGGTGGGAGGAGAAGGCATAGGAAAAAATACCATGAGCGAGGAATACTTAAAGAGACCTACTCCTACACTCTTAAAACTATTCTGTCATAGTAAAGGGACATTATTCGCTGCAACATTGTGGAAATATGGAGTTGTATAGTCAAGTTGGTCAACAATGATAATTTTTCCTTGATGGGGAAATCGTAAGATATGAAACACCCAAGATGCGATGAATTTCATCTCATAAAACCCACTACTACCAAGTAACAAATTACTAGGGGCGTGTCAACTACTTCGATATCGATCGAAATAGTCTTACCCTTCAATGTCATAGCGAAATATTACAAGAGTTTCTGAGGTTGGAAACCATGTCCATCAAATGATTTCAAGGTGGTAGGAGACATGATAGGTTTAGGAGAACCAAGAGATCTCCAACAAGGCAAATACATGACATAGGTGGAGGATCCCTCATCCAAAATAATGTGATGGATGTTCTTTTCACCAACCAAAATTTGAATTTGTAATGCTAAGTGGTGGGAGAGCCTCTCCTTAAAATAATCCAGATTAAATCTAATCAGGTTCAAATCCTCTATATCCATAGCTATAATGGCTGACAACAGGGTTCTACATTGACTTGGACAATGTTGTAGAACTATGAGGGATGACATAGATCAAGGCAGTTGTTCCAAATATTCAACGATATTGTAGTTTTGGGAAGCGCAGGCATTGGGATTAAATGTTGCCTTTCGAATTATGCTCTTGGGTGGGTGCAACACTGTGTCATAAATTGGCTTCTCAATTTGAAGAGGATTAGAAGATGGAGGAGGAGTGTATATGGAGGGCTGATTGAAAAATTTTCCCTTAGCCTGAACACCTAGAGGAGTGTCATAAATATTGGCTCGAGTCATTACATTAACCGCCTTAAACTTGTTCACCTGTGTTTCCCTCTTGCGAAGGGGACGGATTTTGTGCAACTAGATTTTGCTGCTGAACCAGTTGGGAGGCACCCTTCAAATTTTAGTGACTTCCTCACGATGATGATAACATTTAGTGTAGTGGTCTTCCTCATAGATCATGCAAGGAAACCTAGCCTTCCTATTCGATTGAGTAACAACAGTCTTTAGATTATCTTGCTTGTTAGAATATTTCTTGTATTTACCCTTATTTTTGTTCTTACCTCCTGGTTTCTGAGATGAAGTGGATTGGACCACATTCACCTCGAAGGTTTGAGCAGGAGTAGAAGTAGTTGTGGCATTTGAAATGAAACTTGGTTTTAGAGCAGGTCTTGTTGGATCGTTTCATGGACGAGGAACATGAGTGATTAGATCATAAAGTGTGTTGGACTGGGAATATACCAAGTCCAAACATTTCACATGACTAATAGACTACTCCTTGGTAAAAACAATTCCCATAGCAACATCACAGGAAATGGGAGGCAAGAGAGACTTTGTAAACCAATCCATGAGGAGTTGGTCCAGAATTGGAGATTTAATCAACAGTCTTCGCTGTCTCCACTCAGAAATATGATCGAATATGTGGGTGGAAGAGGATTGCCAGAGTGAGGTCAAAATATCTGTACCGGTCTCATACCATATAGGAAACTGAAAATGCATTAGAAAAGCCATGACAAGAGAATTAAAGTCAACAAAGGAGTTACGTGACAACTCAATATACTATTTCGCTACTGCACCTGTAAGTCTTCTCTGAAAAATTCTAAGACAGATGGAATCATCCATCAAAGAGTTGTAAGAACAAGATAAATGGAAAGTCATAACATGATTATTAGGATCTTCCCCAGGTTTTCCGTCAAATTTCAGGATTTTGAATGGTAATTTGGCAGGGATGGCAGGCGAAAACATGGCATGATGAATGAGATCGTTTGTCAAATGCGACATATCTGGCAGATCTAACGTATCTAAGAATGGAAGTTGTTGATTAGATTATGGATACTGGTGGTAACCATATGACATGGGAATACCAGCAGGACCATATCCAGGTTGCGACGAGATGGAAAAACTAGATGGTCCTCCCATATATGGTGGCTTCCTGGGTTGTCCACCTATGTAAGGTGGTTGTCTTGATTTTCTACCCATGTACTATGATGGATCTCCTACATAATGAGATTGACCTAATGCCCCCCCCCATGTATTTTAATTGAAGGGAATGTTTCTTTGGAATCATGGGGTTTATGGATTGATAGGGAAAAGTTCCTTATGGAGGAATGCTCACCAGATTGGTTTGACCCCACAAAGGGTTAGCAAATCCTGGAAATGGTTGTCCAGGATACATGCTAGTGGTAGTAGGGATAGAAGTACTTGGAGGAGCAGATTTAACCCATGATTTTTGATGTTGCAACCACGTAGGCTTCCCCCCAGTAAAAAATTTCCCAGTAGCTAAAGGTTCCCCCCTAGCTGAAGGTTGGCCTCCCATTGAAGATTGACCTCCAATGTAGAGTGTAATAATTTTTGATGTATGAGATGGAGGTTGAGTAGCTTGTGTAACCATGGTTGTGTGAACGACTTGAATTCCATCCATCTGACTGATGGGATGACCAAGTAAAGCACTCATCATGTGCATGTGTGGAAATAGTGAAGCAGGAATATTACATGGCCCATGTGAGGAAGGAGATGTATGCATGAGTGGTTGAGTCAGGGTTACCTGGGTTATTGATGTTCCCTATAAATAATAAGCACCAACAGTATCAACTACAGGATTTGTGGAAAAATATGAGTTCCCAAGTTCTTCAGGAAAACAAAAAAAGTGACGGGTTCATGAAAAAAGATTGTGTAGTGGTGGAGCCGTACGATAATCTATAAGAAGAATAAGAATCAAAATATATCATGGATGGTGGATCAGTGAGTGGTTGGCTGAGTGGATCAGTAAAAATATGAGTCACATAAGATGCAAGGCTTTCTTCGAAGGTTGTGACCCATTCTTCAATGTGTTGGCCACTTCTAGGAGCTATGCTCCCAGTTTCAGAAGGTTGATCTTCGATCATTCCTTCGTAAGAAACATTGTGTTGAGGTTCCTAAACGTTAGGATCCATACCTTGTAGAGTGTGAAATATTTGATCCTAAGGCTGACTACAAAATTCAAAGAAACATTCTCCTAATAAAAATAAAAGCAATCAACCAAGCAACAATAGGCTTAAGGATCTTGCAAAGATGAGATATCAAGCTTCCAGTGAATAAATGAGAAGCAATTACCCCGACCTCCATGTAACATCCCTTATCGATGAAAGAAACCCTAACTTTTGTGAGGTCACCCTCCAAGGGTACTAAGAGTGTGATATGACATCTACCCTGGGTACCGTGGGAATCCCCCCACAGTTACCTATGTAGATACCTAGGAAAAGACACTAAGGTTACCAACTAGTAGTCAGCCTCTGAGTGGGTACAGTCAATAGTCGAGAACGAACATATGGGAAGGATATAAAAGTCCGAAATTCTTCCAGAGGTCCGAGGACAAGTGGACCATTAGACTCCAGAGGACCCTGAATGGATTCAGAGTTCACGAAGTACCGAGACCAAATGAGTCAGTGACACTTCAAGAATAACCCTTTGTATATGCTCTTTCTACTACGATTGGTCAAGATTTGGAGGGGTAATATCCACTGCTCTTCCGCACACGACCTCGTGTTTAGCCCCTGTGTGAGAGGGGTTTCTCAAATATGCTTATACGAAATTTGGATTTTTACACTCTTTAGTGCTCTATAGTCAGTTTAGTAGTCTTGGAAAATTTACTCACTTTTCCTAGTAGATTAAAATGATGCCAAACTACCAAGCAAATGTTTTTGAAAAAAAAATACACATGCAAAACTAGCTCTTTTTCCAAACATATACCCAAAAAAACTTCCTAAAGAATGCCAAAAAATTCTTTGTTTGATTATGAATGAAAGTATATATGAAAACTTTTCTACTTCTTAACTTTCAAATGGAATTAAAGAGATCTATGTTCGACAAAAGGAAATACGAGGAAAAAAATCAATCAAACAAAGAACACTCAAAATGATGATGAGAACTGAAAGAAAACAAGTGTGAGATAGCTTGTTCGATAAAGGACTCAAAGATGCAAAGGAGAAAGAATATAATCACTCATGAAAATCCTCAAAGCAATGAGCAACAAGAAACAACATTCAAGTTTGGGTCATGGAAAACAAGAGAGTCCTAATAATCTAGAAAATCAAGATGCTTCAATGAAGACAAAAAGGCTCAAAACCAAGCAACCTTTTCAAACCCTAGTTGATAAAAGCTCCTAAACAATCAATCAATTTGAAATATTTACGAGACGAAGATCAAAGAACTAGAAGGAAGGATGAACCAAGGGATCTTGTTAACCCAGGGGGATCAAAAATAGGAGAATAATGAAAACTTAAAGATAGAAAATAAATGAGTGATAAATTCCAAACTCTCAATCAAGAAAAGTCAAAGAAAGATCAGGAGACTTTGGGCTAAATTCCTTTCAAAAGAATATTGAGCAGAACTAAGAAGAACTAAGAAAAAACACCAAAAAAGGGAGACCGACGCTCCTATTCTCAAATAGACAGGGTTCTATGGTGCCCCATAGGAGTCTTAGGGGGAGTGTTATTCATATAATAGTGCCCTGGTATACATTGTAGGGGAGCGTCAGTCAAGCTAATGGAGCCCTGGTGTAAACTGCAGGGGAGTGCCAGTTTCTGAAAAGTTCAAAAATGGATTCTAAAACCTGAATTTCAACAGAGACTCATTCAATGGATCTATAAACTCTTCAATGAGGAAGAGGGAAGGTGAAATAGATTATAAATAAGCATCAAACAAGCAATATCTGATCACAAGCAAATGATTCAAGATGAAAAATAGGAAAAACTAGTCAAGGTCCTTCCCCAATGTGATCGCCATTTTTCTGTTGTGAGAAATATTACCCTGCGAACACGCTAAGCTCCCCTTTGGACCAATATCCCTATATTTGGTCCAAATAAAGAAGTGAACAAGTGGCTACTACTTCCCCTATATATCTAACTCAATCAATCAAGCAAGAGAGAAGAAGAATGTGGTGTACCTTGTTGTGATGTTCATCCTCACTGCTCCAATCCCTGGGCTCGATCTCCAAGATCCTCAATGAAACTAAAGTATTGCAAAGACTAGAAAAGGAAATTTTCTTCCTACTCTAGATGATTATATAAATCATATCTATCTATGAAGACTGAAACGACAATAGATAAGAAAAATTAGAACACATGAACTTGAAGGGAATATGCCAAGTTGATATTAATTGGAAAGCCAAAGAAGGCACTTAAAAAACATGATTGATGATGCAGTCGCTTCTCCAAGATCTCCTTTTCCATCCCTTGAATGAATCTTGAAATCAAAATGTTGCTGCTTCCTCCAGAATCAAAGGTTTGATACCTCTAATCTTCCTCCCTTCACCTTGGAAATACCTTCAATATATAGGCTTGAGAGGCACAACCACCATGAGAAAATGAAGGATATGGTTGAGGATATGGATCCTTAAGTTTGGGATCAGATCCTAAGATGAATCCATAACATAGGGGTCAAACAACACCAACCTCATACCAAGAGATCCAACCCTTAGAAATAGGTGGAGGATCCCATGATTCCCTCTAACAAGACTGGCGCTCCCCCAGAGTTGAACACAAGACACCATCCTATAAAGTGGCGCTTCCCTAAAATGGAAAGGGGGGCACCAATATTCCATGAAGTGGCACTCCCCCAACATGGCGAAGGGGGTTACACCCTGCATAAATTCCCAAAACATGGTCGGTTTTCCAAGAAAAAGGTGTGTTTTTGGCCTTCAAAATGATGGGTTTCTTCCTCCAATATGACTTAGGGGTCATGGAAAATTTCTTTCATGGTGTCAAGGGGTTACAAAAATTAGAAAAGTGAATGCAACAATAGGTAAGGTGCATATGACACTTGTGACAGTGCATGCGACACTTAACAAGGTGCATACGTCACTTTGCAACACTTGCAACACTTAGGGTGCAAAACTCAATTGTGACATTTTGGTGTATAACAGGTACCTTCCAATATTCTCCATTAATATTTCTAACCACTCAGTTAAGATAATTGAAAATTCACCAAAGAAAATATCATGTAGCTCTGTGTACACATACCTTTGCATTCATTACTCATCGTTCAACCGGGGGTTTCTATTCTCTTTCTGGGAAAATTCTCGTTCCTTCCTTTCTAGCCATTTAGTGATATCTTTCTTAGTCGGTCTCCAAAACATTCCCTCAATTACAAATTCCAGGTCCTGACAACAAAACCATTTGTTAGTGTGTGGTTGTACGAACCTAGGTTTAGTTTATTCTACCAACAAACCATGTAGACACCATCCCTTTTGTCATCACCTGCATGCAAGTGAATTCTCACCCGAGGCATCTGTTGGGGCTGCAGGAACTAAGTTTCTACAGGGATGAGGGGATGGGAAGCTATCATCATATTCATTCCTACTTATCGACCCTGTGCGCAGTATTATGTGTCTCTCTTTCCCTTGATTAATTAGTACACTTTATTTATGCAGCACCATTGTAACGCAGATTGCAACCTAAACTATTCACTATAAAATTCATCATTATTGTGAATCAATAATATAATAAACATATCTATACCTATTTATGCATAAATATAACATCCATGACCAATTGCATAAAAATACATTCAGACACAAAATTTAACATGGTTCACTCAATTCCTAGGCTACGTTGACAATGACTAGATTCTTTATTATTCTTTGTGCAATCATCTCAAGCTTATGCACTGTGCTTGCAATAGATAGATCATTATATCCTTTCCCATATTTCCTAGACACTCTGCAGTGCAAGCCTTTATCTGCAAAAACCTCCCAAAACCTTCAGACATATACTCTCTCTTTCATTCTCAGTCTATTCTCTCAGCATTAGCCTATCATCAACTCAACTTTAGCAGCCTATTCTTCCTAACCCATTACATATTTATACATAGAATTTAGGATTCATAACCCTACTCACTTATCCCAAAACCCTATGAAAACTCATGATAACTCATTACAACTCACGACAATTCATTGTTCATGCGTGATTTTCCTGCCTTTGCACCTGCATGCTTCTTTTACATTCCCGATCGTTGCTCTTACTTCTTTTGTGCATCTATCTACTTTAGCATGCCCAACTGTTGTCCTTCCTTATTTTTCACATGCCTTCAAAACTTAGTTCTTTGAACTGCATGTCCAATAGGCCCCCAACACTCTCTTGTGGCTTGTCTCAAGCCACTTAAACTTGTTGTGTTGCACCCCTTGTTGGCACAGGGGAAAACCCAGGGTTCAATGATACAACAAAACACAACCAAAACCCTAACTACTGGTCCTTTCGGCAACACCTGTGAAGCAGATGAAGTCTCACCTGAGGTAGAGGCAAGGGTGGTTGCAGGAATCAGGTGTCTGCAACCTTAGCTAGGACACAGATCTGTGATTACACACTTAACAAAGAACTTAACATCAATAGTTCACCTATAATTAATCCTTATCTCACTTCATAGATAACACAAAGCATCACAGTATATACTTAGATCTAAGATAATTCAACACTTAGCAACATACAATAGACCAGATCTGGTAGACCAAACACTTAGCAACTTTATACACATCAAATCTATCATCTATACACATCTAATAAGCACAAATAATAAGTAAATCTATCTAAACATGTCATAGCACTAGCAGGAGAGGGAAAACACATGAAAGTAATAGCACAAAGCATGACACACAGATTTACGTAGTTCACCCCCACCTTGGGGCTACGTCCACCAACTCTTCTTCTTTATTATCTTCAGTCAATCAGGTTACAACACAGAGCTATCAGAGCCTCACTCTGCATAGGACAAGAGATCTATGCGCACCTCGCTAGATCCTCCTTCCCTGAGTAGATTTGGCACAAAGCCTTCTTACAATCTGTGCACTCAGCACTTACAATACTTGCACTTAACTCTGCAAGTCAATCACATAGATCAATTCCAACTCTAAGCTTATCGCTATCGATTTCTTCTTATGCTCTTACATTGCCTAGCTACTTATTTATACATTACAAAAGTGGGCCTAAACATGGGTAAACCCATGGGCCAACATCCCTTTCCCATTACATATTACCAAAAACCCAAAAAGGACCCAAAGTGGGCCAAGATCCCGTGATCTCTGCTTCGCGTTGCGCTCCATCTTTGATAGGTTGTCGAAGTCCCAAAAATGGTCAAATATGACCAAGTATTCCTCAAAACTTGGTCAAGGGACAACACGCCCCCAACACTCACCTATGACTCATCCTGAGTCACTCAGGTCTACGTAATTATGCTTCAAATGCCTCGAGCTTGGCTCAGGCTGCTTTGACCTGTTGCATTGCTACTGCTTCTTGCTTGGTGAAATCCTGGATGAGTGCAACATTCACCGGCCCTTCTAGGTGTTGTTCTGCTATATTCATGACTTGATCCAGCTCTGTTCCCTGGCTCTCAATCTCTGTAAAAAGCTGACATGCTTTATCTTGCACAGGTTGGAGCCATTGCGTTGCTTCCTTTACCATGCTCTGGATCATATGGATCTGCTGCTGGGCAGTGCACTGCTCGAGAAACCACTTCATTCTTTCTACGAGTGATAGGGCATTCAATTGCACTTGTAGATTTTCGGCTTGATGCTTCACCTCCTAGAGCTATGAATCCAATTTATACAATTTGGGGTTCTTGGTTAGGCTCTCATATATCTGTGCACTTATGCTACTTAATTGTTTGCATTCCTGAGTGAGTACTTTAATCCTTTCTACTGTACTCTGGGCATTTATTTCTCGTTGGTCGTGCTCTTCTTGTGGGGTACTTGGTATGGTCTGAAGTTCTAAGTCCACGATTCTTTGTTGAAGTTGCTGAATAACTTCAGCAAGCTTCATTACTTGGCGTTCTAAGGGTTCTTCCACCTTCTTCTCTAAGCCAGTCACAGAGAGAAATGCTCTGTTGATTGCTTCCTCGATCCCGATCTACTTCATGAGCAGTTGCTCTTTCTCCGTTTGGATCTTTTCTCTATCTTCTTCAAATTTCTCTTGGAGAGCATCCTTATCTTGTTGTGTGGCTCGACGTTGTTCTATGATTTCCTCCTGTGCTTGGTTTAGGTCCTAGGTGGCCTGGGCTATTGCTTCTTCTGCTTTTCGAAGGCATATTTCGACTGTGGAAACAATCTTGTAGAGTTGAATAGGGTCATCTACCTCTTCCATTATTCCTTCTGGTAGGATCACAATGGAGCTTGCACGGATAGATTGAAGTGCCTGCTACACTCCTTGGAGCTCGATCTCAATTTTGTTGTACAGTGTCTCTTTCTTAGCCCCCTGTTTTTCTGTTATCTCTTCTATAACTTCATTCATGGATGCTATGAGGAAACTGAAGTCATCTGAGGTTAGTGTGGTCTACATCTTGGTCACAGGTGCTTTTGATTTCTTCTAGGAGGAAGGTTTCGAAGGCGAGCCCTTTATTTTCTTTATGATTTCTACTTCATCTTTTGGCCTCTGTTCGACCTCTTCTAAGTCTTCATCATTACCTCCTTAATCTGGTGTAATGGAAGCCATCCTTACAGATATACTATCGACATCCTGGATTTCCTCATCTTTCTGTGTCTTCTTTGTTTTCTTCATCTTACTGGGCCCCAGTGTATTCTGTGCAGCTTTTGGGCTATTGATGTTGGACATTTCTACAGGGGTTGTTGAGACAAGGAGGTTTGCCGACCATTCCTTGGTGATCTCTTCTAGGTCTTCTTCTGTCAGCTCATGACAATACTGAAGCTATTCCTAGTGCTCATCAACGAGTGGAGTTAGGTATATAAAGTGACGATCTGCGCTAAACTTCATTAGGGGTATGGATCTGTGGAGCCTGTTCGGGGTAATGCGAGGCGTATCCTGGATGGCAGTCTTCAACTGGTTGTAGTAAGTGTGGAATATGAAATTGGATTTCCATTGCTTGTTCATATCGTTCGAGTACCATAAGGTACTGAACTTCATGGGTGTTTAAGGATAAATTTGTGAGTGCGGACACAGACCAATCTCCCCAGATCCACCTGGATCTGGAACAAAACGTGACAGAATACTACTCTTTCCCTAGATCTAGCTATTGAACGAACTAAGAGAAATGGATAGTGTACATACCT
>ML783268.1:0-24914 GCA_009831015.1 Picea engelmannii | reverse complement strand
AGGTGTGAACTATCAGGATTCTCGCAGGCTGTTAATTAGCACAGTGCGGGAATCCCTGAAAGTAAAGAAAAATTTGAAAAATCAAGTAAAATCCAAACTGGTTTTTTAACCCAGAAGGTCTCTCAGGGTATCCTGAGGACTCATAAGTTTACAAATCAGGAGAAAAAAGCAACAAGAGAAAATGGCCACAGAAAGTTCGAGAAACCAAAAATACAAGGGTGGTTTCCCCAGCCGAGTCGCCAATTTTGTTTAAGGATAAATTCGTGAGTGCGGACACAGACCAATCTCCCCAGATCCACCTGGATCTGGAACAAAATGTGAAAGAATACTACTCTTTCCCTAGATCTAGCTATTGAACGAACTAAGAGAAATGGATAGTGTACATACCTTATAAACGCTCTCCTTTAATCTCTGTTGTTCCTTGCTCTGCTCCGATGCTCTTGTGTCGTCCAATCACAACAACACAAACCAATCACAGCAAAGGCATTAATATATTCAATACCTAGTCTATACATGTGATCAAGGAATCATGTAATAAGATGACATCATCATTAGGGGAAAGGGACATATTCATGTATTGCATTAACTGAAAAAGAAATATACAACCTGAGCCTTGATGTTGTAGATCTCCTTTCGATGGATCCTAGCTCTGACACACACACTTGCTCATGCATGAAGAAAATCAACTACTTGTGATGACCTTGCTGTTGTCTCTGTTTGCTGCAGCATCAATTCTCCATACAATAATGCACCAATTCTCCAATAGATTTCTCTAGCTTGCCAACTTCTCACTTTTTCCATAAGAAATCTCCTCAATATATAAGAGAAGATAGTTTGGTTACTTGGATAGGGAATGATCCCAAGATATATGGAAAGTCAGTATTTTTCCAACCATTCGAAAGCCAACTCACCCTTCTAGAAGATTCCTTCTAGAAGGATCTAGAACTTATCTATTTTTCTCCTTTAGAAACATGTTCGCACTCTAACCATTGACACAGTGCGAGAAGTTCGTAGTCAAGATGAATGCAGCCTGCGGGAATTAAGGATTCTCGCAGGAGAGTATATATGCAGCCTGCGAACTATTTTCAAAATATAATTTTGAGAAAATGACAAGTGTAACCTTCTTCAGGAAAATGTTCTTAATGAAGAGTTTGATCTTCCATCATCATGACATGATCATAATATCATATTGATAACCAAAAATGTGGATAACAATGGCTAAGGTCTCAAAAGGGTCGAGGTCCAGGAAAGTTGTGCCTTCTGGTAGCTCCCAAGCAACAAAAGTGATCAGTATTAGAAGCCATCTAAAATGGAATTCATGCCCTTGATCCCGGGCTTCTCTATAGTCAATCTCGAGTTGGTTAACTAGGTACTTTGCCCAGTTCATCTGTAGTCCCTCTGCGCATTTTCCTAAGAGGTCAAATACGAAGCTTGATACTTGTGTAGGTCTGTTCTTACATGCCAGCTTTCCTTCGATCAGTTGACATGCAAGGCACACTGCACCGCTTTCGATAGAGGCTACCTTATAGCCTGATGCACCCTTCTCGACATTGCCATAAGATTCTTTAATCTTCTGTGAAAGAGCGCGGTCCGCGGTCTTTCCAGGGTAGTAATCCTGGGGATCAGGGCCCTACATACTAAGCCCGGTGATCCTATTGATCAACGCTAGATCAACAGTTATGCGACGGTTTAACCACAGGTATCCACCATGGTAACTTGCTAGCAACAATTTTACACAAGAATTCACCTCCTGGTGTCTGCCGAAGTGCGGTATTTTCATAACGTTGAACAAAGTAGACTGTGAAAGGTTCATCGTCCATTGCTGAGTGACGATCTTTGAGTTATTTCCCTTAGTTCTAGTTAGGTACTTGTATAGGGCAATAATACTGTAGACTTTACGGTCCCCCAGGTTGAAGTCGCAAAACTTCAACGCTGTAATCTTGTCTTGATTTGTGGGGTAGGTGCGCACTCCTTTCGGTAGATATGCAGTGACTAGGGTGTATTAAAAGTCTCTATGGACACTGTCCCTATTAATCACACCGCTCAGAGGGGGTATGTAAGATGGTAGAATGGATGGCACTAACTTGGCGCTGGCTATGTCATCTTTATGCTTAGTTCTTCTTTCTACGCCATATCGAGATGTTCTTGCTCGAGCAGTCGACGAGGAGGCTTGCGCTCCTCTCATTGATGATGCTTGTAAACCTGTAGACAACCCTCTCTCTGACATGACTCTTTCAGTTCTGAGGCTAGTGAGTACCTCTCTTACATATTCTTCATCTGCGCTAAGCTCGTCGGACATATACGCTCAGGAAAAATAATCGGGGTCATGATGATCTTAGGCACTGCATAGGAATGAGTAATAAGGGCGTGTTGATCACTGTAGACACTTGTTAATCTGTGAGATTTAATTTCTCAATTGGAAAAAGTGTTCTTCGGGCATGGTGCGATGAGTTAAATAGGCAATCTCAGCAACGGTCTTCTTGCAACGAATATGGAGCCTCCATTAACTCCGTTCTATCCGTTCTGGTGTTGTCCAACGGTCTAGTGGTAACCCATAAATGATTTTCGACCCATTTAGAGCATCAATTGAATGGATATATTGGCCTCCAACAACTATATCGCTTCTCCATGGCAAAGTGACCCACGTCGCTATTCTGATATCTTGGTGAAGTTCAATTGCTATGATTTTTCCTTCTGCAGTGTTCCACCTGGGATTTCTTGTAACTTTTCAATCTTTGCCCTCTTCTTACTTAACTTTCTAGCTTTCTTTCCAGTGAGCTTCATCTCAGTGGTTCTTTTCCCATTCTGATTCCTATTTTCCTCGGGTCTAGTCACTTCGCGTTGTTGAGGTTCTCTCTAAAGGTTCAAGTATAACATCTCTTCTTTGTCTGAGATAGAAGCTTCAGTCTTCTATGAGTCCTCTTGTGCTCCGAGAATTTTGAAATCTGGGTTCCTAGTGTGATATGTCTTCGATCTATTCTCCTATTCTTCAATCAATTGCACGATCTTTCTGGTCATGAAGTCCTTTAACTCTTGTCTTTGTTGTTCTAAAACTTTTTCTTCTTCCTTCTTTCTGGCTTGATCTCTTTCAATCCAAGGATTTCCAAGTAACATAGTAAACGGGGCGTTGTCCCCAATAAACTTGATAATCTCAAAATCTTCCTTTGTTAAAGTTCCATTAGAATTCATAGATATCTGAGTGAGCCTTCCACATAGGTTTACCAATTTTCCTTTGAATAACCCTATTCCACTTAGTGAAGGGATCATAGCAAGTCTTTCTATAGCTTCCCAAGTTATTTCTATCATGACATTCACTTGTGTTTCCTCATCCAAAACATAATCAATATCGAAGTCTCCTATCCTTACTTCAATGCATTCTTTTTCTTTAAATATCTCTGATAACCTAACATGTCGGTGGTCATTCAAGGAGTCTTTCATCTGTAGTAGAATTTTTTTTTATTCTTTCTGGGGTTCTGCTATATTCTTAGTCTCTATATCTCCTTCAGGGTTTGCTTTCCCCATATTCAACTTTTCAAGTCTAGCAATCATTCTAGGGAAATCCAGTACTTCATGGTCCATAGCCTTACAATAGAGGCAACTAGGTTTTCTCTCAGGGAATTCCTTAGCAAGATGTCATGGTCTTCTACAACTATAACAAAGAGTTAATGCTCTCTTCCTCTTCAATGATCCCTAACTTTTCCTGCACTGTGCACTAGGATCATGGTATATGGTCTGCAAACAAATATTTCTAGGATCCTGCATCCATTTGTTAGACCAAACATTCTTTCTATGCATAGGTATAACATATCTATCATTATTCTTATCAGATCTATTCATATCAAACTTTTTTTTTTCTAACAATGCCCTAGTTTTCCAGCTAGGACATAATCTATCAATCATACCTAGATCCATGCTTTTAGAAACAAAAATTTTACTTATCTTACTTCTATAGAGCACAAAGATTTCAGATCTAAGACTTTTAACTATTATTTACCTTTATCAAAGCACAAAAATTACAGATCTTACCTCTTTTAGTCAGAAATTTCCACTTTTACCTTTCTTAGGGCACAAAACGTTCATATCTTGCTTCTTTTCTTCAGTATCACCCTTTTTTTCTTACAGATCTGACCTCTTTTCTTCAGATCTGACCTTTCTTTCTTGGCACAAATCTTCATAGGTCAAGTAGAGTACTGCGCACTAGGGAAACAGATCTATGCACAGAGCCTCTTTGCACAAAGCTTCTTCTTCCTCAGTTCCCAACAATCATAGTTTTAGGTTCCAGCAACGGAACCATTTTTTGTCACAGGGGCAGACCCAGGGTTCAATGCTACAACAATGCACCAATAAAACCCTAACTACTGGCCCTTTTGGAAACACCTGCGAAGAAGATGAAGTCTCACTTGAGGTAGAGGCAAGGGTGGTTGCAGGACTCAGGTGTCTACAACCTTAGCTGGGACACAGATCTGTGATTACGCACTTAACAAAGCACTTAGCATCAATAGTTCACCTAGAATTAACCCTTATCTCACTTCGCAGATAACATAGGTCATTGTAGTATATACTTAGATCTAAGATAATTAAGCACTTAGAAGCATACAACAGACTAGATCTGGTAGACCAAGCACTTAGCAACTTTATACACATAAAATCTATCATCTATACACATCTAATAAGAACAAAGCATAAGTAAATCTATCTAAACATGTCATAGCACTTAGCAGGAGAGGGAAAACACATGAAAGTAATAACACAAAGCATGACACACAGATTTACATGGTTCACCCCCACCTTGGGGCTACGTCCACCAACTCTTCTTCTTTATCAGCTTTAGTCAATTAGGATACATCATAGAGCTATCAGAGCCTCACTCCACATAGGACAGGAGATATGTGCGCACCTCGCCAGATCCTCCTTCCCCGAGTAGATCTGGAACATAGCCTTCTTATCACATAGATCAATTCCAGCACTAAGCTTATCACTATTGATTTCTTCTTATGCTCTTACATCGCCTAGCTACTTATTTATATGTTACAAAAGTGGGCCTAAATGTGGGTAAACCCATGGGCTGACATCCCTTTCCCATTACATATTCCCAAAAACCCAAAAAGGACCCAAAGTGGGCCGAGATCCCGTGATCTCTGCTTCGCATTGCGCTCCATCTTTGACAGGCCGTCGAAGTCCCAAAAATGGTCAAATATGACCAAGTATTCCTCAAAACTTGGTCAAGGGCCAACACCCCTCCATGCTTTCATGAAATTTTGGAGGGTTTCCTTTGTTGTCGCGAATTCTTTCTTAACCTTTTCTTCTTGTTCCAAAATATCCTCTGCAACCTGCGTAGTTAGGATCGTGAGTTTCTCCCCACTATCATGTGCTTCTTGCTTTACCATTCTCTGTGCAGCTGCCAATTCCCCTATTACCCTGAGTGCTTCCTCTTGCAATGGTACTAAATGTTGTTGGAGAATCTTTTGTTGTTCCCTTGTTTGTTCTATTTCAGTGTATGAATGGCTATTTTCAAGGATGGCTGCCATGAACTCGGCTAGTGGCAACATACTTATGTTATTTGAGTCCTTTTTCACCTTTTTCCCGTGCATCCCTTAAGCTATCTTCCAAATCCTGCATCTTTGGATCCTCCATCAAATTTGTCCAAATCTGCGTGATTTACTCACATAGCTAGGTGCACTCCTCATCCAGACTCTTAATACTTGCTACTGAGGTCATAACAATTCTTTCTCTTTGTTTATTTTCCTTAGGTGGTGTCCCTCATGTGGTGATTTATTCCAAGTCTTCGATCATGGTGTAGAAGACTTTAATGACTTCTCTGATTTTTGAGACTTGTTCTTCAAGTGTGGCTTTTACCACCATCGATATTTATGGAATATCCTTATAGATTTTCTGGATGGCCTACTGTATTTGGTATGTCTGTTTCTTAGCCTCGTTCTTCTCCTTAAATATTCTTTCGACCTTTTATTTATCCTCGCTCTTCTCCTTCTGTTAGTGCCAATTCTTGCAAGGTGTTGTTTCTCTCCGATTTCAAACCCTTGGTGTAAATGCATAGAAATGGGGTTTAAAAACCCATCAAATGAGTTTTATTCAAAGGCCGCAGTCATGAGCGCCGAGCGCAACACACAGAAGAAGTCCATTTCGGGATTAAAATCAAGCGAGTGGGCATTTTATTTTCAATGGCAAGGATCCACAGATGAAGCAGATCAACGATCATCAGGTAAGCTTGAGTCATGGAATTTCACGAGGTTTAGCGCATGGGTTCATCTCTTATGGAAAAAGTTGCGAAGTGATTAGTCGTTTCACGATTTCAGCTATCGGGACTTCAAAAGACACGCGGTCTCTCTTCCACTGCATCGGGAATCGCCGAAACCTGAAATGCGAAAAGCACCCAAAAGCCGTTTCGGCATTCCTCCTACTGGAAGTTCAAGAGACAAGGGAGCTGCTCTTTTGCTGCATTAGGAATTGCCGAAACCCGAAATGTGAAAAGCCATTTTGGCATTTCGGCTACCGAGAGTTCAAGAGACAAGGGAACCACTCTTCCACTGCATCGGGAATCCCTGAAACCTGAAACACAAAATGAAAAAGCGTTTGAGAGCCATTTCGACATTTTGGCTACCAAGACTTCAAAGGATAAAGGAGCCACTCCTCCACTGCATCGGGAATCCCCGAAACCCGAAACGTAAAATGAAAAAGAGCCTATGAGCCATTTCATCATTTCGGCTACCGGGACTTCAAAGGACAAAGGGGCCACTCCTCCACTACATCAGGAATCCTCGAAACTCGAAACATGAAATGAAAAAGCGCCTGAGAGCCATTTCAACATTTCATCTACCAGGACTTCAAAGGACAAAAAAGGTCACTCTTTTATGTTATCAGTCTCGACCACCCTCGATGGAAAAAATAGTTAAGGGATATTGAGAAGGTGGTTGAGACCTCAGCTCAAGCCATGAATGCAGGGCATGGAGGTTTTGGCAGGCAGTCTGCCCAAGATCGTCCTGTGTGCAGGTTTACCTAAAAGAGCCATGCCGATCTGATGTCATCGACTGATCAGAAGAACCTGCGCACGCTAAGTTAGACTTTAATCTCTCATCTACCCTCTTGCTACCTAGAGAGCAAATTTATCTGAGTATATATACTCATTTTTTGTATTTTTGTAAGGATGGATGGTAGGGCAGAGCTCCTGACTGTAATGTTTTAATGAAGCACTAGTTTTCTTGGCTATGTATCTGTATATGAAATTTCCTTGTTTAATGTAAGGCAAATCTCTTTTTCATCTTGTTTTGATCTCATACTGAAAGAGTTCATGACTGAATGATTCACATGAATCGTCGTGACTGTGTTATGATAAAGGATTTATTATAGCACTGTTATGTTCTTTTAGTGTTTTTTCTTTTGAATATAAGAGGTTCTTGTGTTCAAAGTTTTCTTCTACAGGATGTTGGAAGCCCAATGCCTACAACATCCCTTCATATTTCCTCACAGAATTATTCCTCCTACTCACCCTTATTACAACTTACTGCCTGAAATTGAATCAAGGCCTCATCTGCTTGTGCATGTCCAGACTAGTTTATGAGTTAGAACGATATTGTTCCGAGTTTAATTTCATCCATCACCCTTTATCAACAAATTGTGACATTTAAACTGATGGGCGATTACTTTTGCTACAATCCAGGAGTGACTTATGACGCCAACATCTCTAGCGTCGTTGCTGGGGACGAAGTTGAAAATTTTCCCTGAGATTGAACAACATCGAGCCTCTGATTCTGAAGGTGAATCAGGCATCAGAGCCCTACGAGATTGCTACTGTGCACCTCGCGACTCCATTGTGACGAATCCACTGTGGCGAAACTTCTTTTTTAGTTGTGGCTTCCAGAGGTAGACACACGTGGTCCCATCCACAACTTCCTCTAGCTACACTTGAAGCTAATCCAGAGGTGATTTTCAAAAAAGGAAAGGCCTCTAAAGGAGAAACTTCCACCGCCGAACCAGTTAATTTTCCATCTCCTTCTGTAGGAACTCCATTTTCTTCTTCTCAGCTTCCTAGCAGACCTTTTTCTGAAGTTTCCTGTTTCCTAAATTTCAGGAGTGTTCCTGTTGAGTTCTCCCCTCCTGGTCTGGGATTGGAGGGCGAAATCCTTGTCACTCCCCTCTCCCCTGAAGCTGTACCTTAGCGTAGACCTAGGACCATAGAAAATTTCCCCACCCCCAGCTTTACCACCCCTCCTCTTATTACTGTTGCTTCTACTGAACAGAGAGAGGCATCCACTGACTCAATCCCCTTAGCCTTCTCTCTGAATCCCCCATTGTTTTCCCGTCCATCTGTAATCTCATTTCCAATATCCCTTGTTCGAGCTCCTTCTCCTCTGAGTTCTCCTCCACCTAATATTCCTATGGCAGGAACAAATCCCCCCATGACCATAATGGAGGCTATAATAATTGCTAGGTATGCTCCCCTTTTATTACCTCAACCTCTCAATGCCCTTCCGACATGAGGCTACCTTAAGCAACTGCCCAAGTTTACAGGTGAATGGGACATAGCTGCAGAAGAACACCTTGAATCATTTTACAATTTACATATGATCATGTTATCATGCATGCAGACGTATGGATGAGGATTTTCATCCATAGCCTTGAAGGAGAGGCTAGAAAATGGTTTAGGGCCCTACCTCCTAGATCTATTGATGGGATTGAGTCTTTGGATAATGCCTTTTTGAGACAGTGGGGAGACAAAAAAGACTTCATGTATTACATGACAGAGTTTGGGTCTTTGAAGAGAAAGGAAGGAGAGTCTATCTCTAACTTCTCCAAAAGATTCAATAAAATGTACAATAAGATCCCCGCTGAAATAAATCCCTCAGAAGCCTCTGCTACGATCACTTATGCTAGCTCTTTTGATCCCGATTTCGGCCTTCTGTTGAGGGAAATGAGAGCCACTACTTTGGCTCACATGCAGGATGCAGCCGTGGAAGTAGAATCTAACATATTGGCTATCGACCGACTCAGGAATAGAGCTGATAGAGACATATCCAGGAAGAGACCTGAAGCCTCCCCATCCAATTCCTGTCCCCTTCCCATTTAGACGAACGAGGTAACTAAAGTGCTAAAATCACTTTCGACTAGAATGGAAAGGTGAGAGTTAGAAGGGAAGCCCATGTACAAAAATCCCCAAAATACTAATAACAGAGGCTTCAAAAGGCCTAGCAACAATGTGACACAGTCTTTGCCAAGGGAACAAAGGAGCAAAGACAGATAGGATCAAAGGATTCAAACCCCTGTCCAAAATAACCTAGTTTCTCATGAGGAAGGAGAGGAGATAGATGAGCTCGACCCTGAAATTCATTGTATTGACGACAACTTCCCTTTTCCCCATTTGACTCAATCTATATATGAAGAATCCCTTATGAACAGTCAAGTCAATGAGTTGGGTAAAGGGGAAAAGGCCAACAACACTCCTAACAGATATCATCTCAGGTCAAAGAAGAAAGAAGGAAATTGTGATAGCCATGATTAGCCCCTCATAGCGGAAAAACTTGCTAAACCTGCTACAATCACTACTAAAGAAAATAAAACTCAAAATACTTTGCCAACAACCAAAGAAACTGTCTCTGAGGTAAGGGAAGATCCTAAGCCTTTTCCCTCCTTTATTTTTGAGAATGAAATTCAAAAGATTAGAATTCCCGTACCCTTCTCAGAGCTAGTTAAAAATGAAGATTTCAAAAGGTCCCTCTCCAAGCTGCTACAATCTGAGTTCCCCCAACCTTCTATAGACTTAGTAAATATTCAAGATGAAAATACAACAGTCATCCTAGGTCCCATGGTATAAGACAGAGATGATTCATCCCCTCCCTTCTACACATCCCTGAACATACATGATAAAGTGCTGCATAATTTCCTCATGGATTCAGGAGCTTCCCACAACCTTATGCCCAAAATAGTCATGGAAGAATTGGGACTGGAAGTGACAAAGGCTTATCATGATTTGTACTCTTTTGATTCAAGGAGGGAGAAATGACTTGTAGTTATCAAAGACTTGGTGGTCTCTTTATTTCAGATGCCAATGAAGAGTGTGGTCATGGACATTGTAGTAGATGATGTTCCCCATGCTATTGTCAAGATCTTGGATTAGAAAACTTGGAGGAACATTGCAGATGGATCTCACTTATGCCACCATTCCAGTATTTGGAGGGGAACATAGGAGGCTATACAGAGAAACTCAGCTGGCCTACATTGTTAGTGATGAAGAAGACCCCACTAATCACCCCATATTTGCACTTGACATTGATTTGGGGTCTAGTTTATTGTAGATCACTGAGACTCCTAAAGCCCCTTTTCAAATCAGAAATCAACCCATATTTAATCACGAGATACCTCCTCCAACCACCTCTATTTGGAAAATTTTCTTTGACGAATCTTTTTCTAGAGAAGGCATTGGCGCTAGAGTGGTTCTTGTGTCCCCTTGGCAGAAAACCATATCCCTGTCATACAAGCTAGAATTTGAAGCTACCAATAATGTGGCAGAATACGAAGATCTTGTTCTAGGTATGAGGGTTGCAAAAGAAATGGGAATTAAGGAGGTAGCAGTGTTCAGAGATGCTGAGTTGATAATCCAGCAAGTCAGAAATGATTATCGGGCTAAGCATCCTCGGCTCAGGGGTTACATAAATGAAGTGTGGGACCTGATTGATAATTTCTTCTCGGCTTTCAACATTTCTTTTATTCCTAGAGAGGAAAATACTTTGGTTGATTCCTTAGTTGTCTCAGCTAGTCTATTCAAGATCCCTCTGTTGCCTAAGATCAAATATGAGGTTGAAATAAGATATAGGCCATCTGTTTCAGACAATATCAAGCATTGGAAGGTATTCAAAGATGATCTTGAAATCGAAAAATTTCTTTAGTCTGTCGATGAATTTTCTGGATTGCACATTGAGCAGGATCCTAATCTCGAAAGTCACCCTCACCCTGAGGTATTTTTAAACAAAATTTCTAATCACCATATTATTCATTTGCCTAGCAATCACATTCTGAAGGGACTAGTCCCTTTAGAAAGACTGTTCGATGGGAATGCTGTGGCAGTAAAGGGTAGGGTTTCAAATGGATATGATGATACAGTAGAGTGCAATATCGACACATAGGAGGAGCCTAAGTTTGTCAAGTTGTCAAGAAGTTTGACCAAAGAATAGAGGGACGAATATACTGAGTTATTAAAATAATTTTCTGATGTGTTTGCATGGACCTATGAAGACCTCAAGACATATGACACATCTGTCATTGAACACAAGATCCCACTGAAGGGAGAGGCTAAACCATTTAGGAAGAAGCTAAGATAGATAAATCCCATTTTGTTTCCTATCATGGAGAGAGAAGTGAAGAAGTTGTTGGATGCCCAAATCATTGTCCCCTTGAGATATTCTGAGTGGGTAGCCAATTTGGTCCTGGTGAGGAAGAAAAGTGGAGAAACCAGGCTCTGCGTCGATTTCAGTAACCTGAACAGGAGCTCAAAGAAATACAAATATCCCTTTCCCAACATGGAACACATATTGTAGAGGGTAACTAGTGCATCTAGGATATCCATGATTGACGGTTTTTATGGCTATAATCATATATCAGTCATGCCTGAGGACAGAGAAAAAAAAAACCATCACTACTCCTTGGGGCACATTCATGTATGCCAAAATTCCTTTTGGATTAATGAATGTAGGAGAAACATTTCAGCGAGCCATGGATATAGCCTTCATCGGGGAGAAAGATCAGTTTTTGGTGATCTATTTGGATGACATCACAGTCTTCTCCAGGTATGATATGGAGCACCACTGTCACTTGAGGAAATTTTTCTTGAAATGCCAGAGGTTTGGCCTTTCCTTAAATCCCAAGAAATCTTTGTTTGCTATGAAGGAAGGAAAACTGTTAGGCCATATAGTATCAACAGAGGGAGTGAGAATTGATCCCAGCAGGGTAGAGGCAATTCAAACCTTGTCAATTCCCAGGTCTAGAAAGGAAGTTTAGGCTTTTTTAGGGAAGATTAAATTTCTAAGGAGGTTTGTCTCAAATTTTGCTTAGTTGGTGAAACACATCACAACCATGCTCAGAAAGGGAAAAGAAGTAAAATGGACTGCTGAACCCAGGGAGTCTATCGTCCAAATAAAAAGGACATTGACTGAGGCACCTGTGTTGATCAGTCCTAATTATTCCAAGGATTTCCTAATTTTTTCTTTTGCTTATTTTGATACAATAGTGACGGTCTTATTGCAGAAAAATGAGGAAGGGAAAGAGAAACACATTTACTTCTTCAGTAAGGCATTAAGAGATGCATAAATTAGGTATGATATCATGGAGAAGCAGGCCTATTCCTTGGTGAAAGCTATCAAGGCTTTCAATGTCTATGTCTTGAACTCAAGAGTGACTGCATACGTTCCTTCAGGCTCTATGAAGGACATCCTTATACAGCCTGACATAGATAGGAGAAGAGGTAAATGGATTGCCAAGATCCTGGAGTTTGACCCGGAGATAAAGCCCACCAAGTTGGTAAAAGGGCAGGGTTTAGCCAAGCTGCTGTCTAAATCCAATTGCAGGGCCTTGGGGGTTAACTTCATCAATGCTTTCTCAAGAAATCAGCAAGCTGAGTCGCCCAACAAAAGCTCTCAGGGTGGCTTATCACTAGCAGAATGCACTTGGTATAGAGACATTTTGTACTTTCTGCAAGAGTTGAAGCCTCCTGATGGAATGGGAAAAAGAAAGGTAAGAGATTTAAAGCTCAAGGTGGTTAGATATTGCCTTATTGACCAAGTCATGCACTGGAGAGATCCTCTAGGGGTGTTTCTGAGGTGTCTGAATCCAAAGGAAGCCCAGAAAGTTATGTTTGATTTCCACAGTGGCCTTTGTGGAGGGCATCATTTCTGGAAGACCACAACCCACAAAATTCTCAAGGCTAGGTACTACTGGCCCACCTTATTCGCTGATGTCTGCAGAGAAGTCAGAGCTTGCATCAAATGCCAAAGGTTCTCAGGAAAGCAGCAGCTCAAATCTCTGTCACTAAATCCTGTAGTAGCTTTAACACCCTTTCAATAGTGGGGGTTGGACTTCATTGTGGAAATTCATCCTCCTTCAAGTGGCCAACATAGATGGATCTTGACTGCAACAGACTATTTCACCAAGTGGATAGAAGCTGCCCCCACCGGGAGTGCTTCGCACAAGGTAATTATCAGCTTCTTGGAGGGTATCATAGCCATATTTGGTTGTCGCAACAGAATTGTCACTGATAATGCTGCTTCTTTCAAGTCTGAGCCTCTGGTTAAGTTCTGTGAGAAGTTCAAGATTTCACTAATTCACTCCACTCCCTATTATCCTCAAGGAAATGGACTAGCAAAGTCTTCCAATAAAAGTCTAATAAAACTCATTAAAATATTATTGGAAGACAATAAGAGGGCCTAGGATTCAAATCTCAAATTCGCTCTATGGGCCAATCAAGTGACAACAAAGAAGTCCCTGGGCACCTCACCTTTTCAACTTGTTTATGGGATGGAGGCTTTGTTTCCCACTCAACTCGCTTTACCTGTAGCTAAATTCTTTCAAGATCATGAAGGAGAGCCAGACCATATGGTCAAAAGAATTCATCAAATGGTGGAAGTGCAACAGATCAGGGAGTAGGTGATGGACATAGCTCATAGTCATCAACAGAAGATCAAGCAGGCTTTTGACAAGAAGGTCAGGAAGGAGGAATTCAAGCTGGGAGATTTGGTGCTTAAGTGGGATGCACCCAAGCAGGATAGGGGAAAACACAACAAGTTTGATGCCCTCTCGATCGGGCCCTTAAAAATATCTGAAGTATTCTTAGATAACACGTACAGGTTGCAGGATTTGGAGGGTGAAGAAGTTTTTAATGGCCTAGTCAATGGGCATTTCCTGAAGAAATGTTTTTTTTGAGCCTTAGACAACTTCTCTGTTTTTTGTAAATATTGTTTTTATTGTTTATTTTCGGTTTAATAAATGACTCCATAACCTAATAGAAGGCAACTAGAACTGAAGGAGTTCTTAGAGCATTGCAGGGATGACTCTATCCCCCATGGAGCCTAATGTTAGTGCCAATTCTTGCAAGGTGCTATTTCTCTCTGATTTCAGACCCTTGGTGTAAATGCATAGAAATGGGGTTTAAAAACCCATCAAATGAGTTTTATTCAAAGGCCACAGTCATGAGAGTCGAGCACAACACACAGAAGAAGTCCATTTCGGGCTTAAAATCAAGTGAGCAGGAATTTTGTTTTCAACGACGAGGATCCACAGATGGAGCAGATCAACAGTCATCGGGTAAGCTTGAGTCACGAAATTTCATGAGGTTTAGTGCATGGGCTCATATCTTTTGGTCAAAGTCACGAAGTTATTAGCTGTTTCACAATTTTGGCTACCGAGACTTCAAAAGACACGGGGTCACTCTTCCACTGCATTGAGAATCACCGAAACCCAAAATGCAAAAAGCATCCAAAAGCCGTTTCATCATTTCGGCTACCAGGAGTTCAAGAGACAAGGGATATGCTCTTCTACTGCATCAGGAATTGCCGAAACCTGAAACGCGAAAAGCCATTTCGACATTCTAGCTACTGGGAGTTCAAGAGACAAGGGAGCCACTCTTCCACTGCATCGAGAATCCCTGAAACCTGAAACATGAAATGAAACAGCGTCCGTGAGCCATTTCAGTGACCGAGACTTCAAAGGACAAAGGGGCCACTCCTCCACTGCATCGGGAATCCCTGAAACCTGAAACGCGAAATGAAAAATCCCTTGGGAGCCATTTCGACATTTCGGCTATTGGGACTTCAAAGGACAAAGGGGCCACTCCTCCACTGCATCGGGAATCCCCGAAACCCAAAATGTAAAATGAAAAAGCGCCCGGGAGCCATTTCGGAATTTTGGCTACCGGGACTTCAAAGGACAAAGGGGTCACTCCTTTATGTTTTCTGTCTCGGCCACCCTCCATGGAAAAAGCAGTTAATGAATATTGAGCAGGTTGTTGAGACCTCAGCTCAAGCCATGAATGCAGGGCATGGAGGTTCTGGCAAGTAGTCTGCCCAAGATCGTCCTGTGTGCAGGTTTACCTAAAAGAACCATGCCGATCTGATGTCTTCGACTGATCAGAAGAACCTGCACATGATAAGTTAGACTTTAATGTCTCATCTACCCTCTTGCTTCTAAGAGAGCGAATTTCTCTGAGTATATATACTCAGTTTTTGTATTTTTGTAAGGATGGATGGTAGAGTAGAGCTCTCGACTATAATGTTTTAATGAAGCACTGGTTTTCTTGGCTATGTATCTGTATATGAAATTTCCTTGTTTAATGTAAGGCACCTCTCTTTTTCATCTTGTTTCAATCTCATACTGAAAGAGTTCATGACTGAATGATTCACATGAATCATCGTGACTGTGTTATGATAAAGGATTTATTATAGCGTTGTTATGTTCTTTTAGTGTTTTTTCTTTTGAATATAAGAGGTTCTTGTGTTCAAAGTTTTCTTCTACAGGCTGTTGTAAGCCCGATGCCTATAGTAGCCCTTCACATTTCCTCACTGAAGTCTTCCTCCTACTCGCCCTTATTACAACTTACTGCCTAAAATTGAATCAAGGCCTCATCTTCTTGTGCATGCCCGACCTAGTTTCTGAGTTAGAACAATATTGTTTCAAGTTTACTTTCATCCATCACCCTTTATCAACAAATCGTGACATTTAAACTGATGGGCCTCAGGCTTACTCCTGCTGCAATCCAGGAGTGACTTCTGATGCCAACACCTTCAATATCCTTTCATCCTTTTCCTCAACCATGCTCTTCTCCTATAAAGAAGTTGTATAATCTTGTTGTAACTCTGTCTTCTCCACCGTTACCTTCGCCAATTCTCTTGATGCTGACTCTACGTGGAACCATATGTCCTGCACAATATCAGTGTGCAAGCCTTGCAGTATTAATTTGGGCATATGTGAGATGACTAAGTCTAGGTGACTTAGTCGTTGTAACTACTCTTGCATCTTGAGTGTGGGGAACTCAATTACCTCTGGTGAGATCTTCAACACTTTGCGCCCTGTTACCATATTTGAAAAGTAAGAAGTGGTGGCCCTTGCTTCCCCAGTTGGGATTTTTGATGGTCCTTCACTAGATCTTTGCTCTATCTAGTACTATCCTTGCTTCTTCCAAGAGCTGTTGCAATGTTGTTAATTTTTTCTACGCCTAATGGTGTTGTTCTTCTTATTTTCGTGATGCTTTCTCAGCTGCTTCATCTACGACATCCTTCACTTGATAGTCAATTCTATCGATGTCATTGTCTGTTAGAGTATATATAGCTGATACTTTGTGGACTTTCATATTCTTGCGTGCAACTGTTGTTGGCCCCTTACTCTTGTCTTTCCTTTTTTTCCTTGCTTTTGGGACTATTTGCTACTCGTCTTCTATGTCTTTTCCCTGTTTACTACCCTGTCCATTACCCTATTCTTATGCGTCATTGTCAAGGTTCTCCATCTCTGTTTTGTTCAGATTAAATTTTCCAATCTCGATCCGAATCCTACATGATCAAGTGGATGTATTCTTATGTGATCTTGTACTTTTTCTGCACCCATTCCTCTCTTGGGCCCTTCTTTGCTTGTATATAGATATGGTGTCGGTCTTCATGGAACCGCGCAATCAAGGTGTATGTCTCTACCAGTTGTGGTGAAATGTGTGGGGTATCCTTGTTGCACTATCGAATCCTTTCACCGTATAGAAATAACTCCACATTAGTGTCAATATTTCTTATTTTGTTAGTCATGTACTAGAAATTTTGATACTTAGCTGCCAAGCATGGACTACCTATTAGACCCAAGAATTGCGCATCCTCTGTCCCTTCCCACACTATGAACAAAATCAAAATTAGCAACCATGAATAATGAAATTCCATGCCTTTGTCTTGTTCTTTTGTGCAATTGATGAAGAACTGATTCAGTAGAAATGGTGCCCAACTCATCGATATCGCTTCGACAAACTTTTCCTCCACAAATATCACACCTGTGGGCACCTGATATTTCCTATGTTTTTTGAGGAACTTGTAGGCTAGTGCTTGTGTCACAATACTTACTGTTGGGTCACATATGCTCGACACATCCAACTGTACAAAATTTCTCTCACATGAACTCTGACAGAGCCCTGCCATTTTTCTTCTCTGCAAACAAAAAGGTTGGATCTTCCCACTATGTTGGTAAGCCCATGATCCTTGTAATCAAGTCTGTATCTATAGAGGTTGACCTGTCTAGCCACAAATAACCTCCATGCACATAGTTTAAGAGGAAATTAACACATGCATTCACCTCATTGCTCATGCTGAAGTGTGGTATGTCGAACAGGTTTAATATGCTTGCTCACTCCAATCCTCTGGCCCATACCTTTGACATAGGTATGTTATGGTTCGTTGCTAGATCTATGCTTAGTTACAAGAATTGGAACGGTGCAAGTTTAGGTAACTTCATTGTGTCTACGATATCGTGGTCTGCATATTTGAGCTGCGACACCCTACCTAGCATGTCTTCATCCATGATGACCCCATATGGGATGTCAGGCATCACCAATTCATAGTTGGAAGTATTCTACAATGTCACTGGTGTGGCATCATCCTTCCTTGGTGGAATCTATTCTCATGGGAACCTCAGCTCCAACGATTATTCTCCCGAAGTCTTCTCAACCTCTGGTTCTACTATTTGCGCTCTTGTTTGAGATTTCTTTGGTATGGGTGTTGTTAGGACCACATAATGTACCTTTTTGCCTATACTTTTTGCCACTATTATACTCCTGATCACCCATATTTAGAGTCATACTATCACTTTATCTGATCATCCCAAAGGTATACAATGTCCCTTCTCATTACTATACGTTTAATCTGTTTTTCATAATATTTTACATCACTCTCGTACTTGACCATTGATTAGAAATGCATAAGTGTTCACAACTGCAGATTAGCATTTGAGGCCTATTGTTGAAACACATAACTGTCCAAGGTCGCTGTTGCTGAAACACAGAACTGATGCTGAAACACGGAGCTTCCTTACAGTCCGAGGTCCCAGATGCTGAAACACAGAGCTGCTATACAGTCCGAGGTCGCAGATGTTGAAACACAGAGCTACCTTATAGCCCGAGGTTGCAGATGCTGAAACACAGAGGGAACCGCCAGGACCGACGATGCTGGAACACAAAGGAAGCCGTTATAGTCAGCGGTCAACAAATCTATAACCGTCGCTCCTACACAAGAATGCCGACATAGTCAGAGCGCAATTCACGTGGCTGAAACAGCCCGCGAATTGCAATGCTGAAACAACATCAACAACAATGGGAAGAAGTTGTTACACTAGTCGTAACATCAATACCTCATTCGGCTCCTATAATAGCATTCTGTTGCGTGAGACTAGGACATCCTATGCTGGTTTAGAAAGTAGATCCAACTAAGGATAGGACTCATATATGCATTGTAATTATTGTATCGAAGGGATTTCCTCTTTAAATAAGAGGAAATCATCGTTCGAAGGATCCAAGTTTTATGTATTGAAGAAGCTCCAGAGAAGAGGGATGTATTCTTTTTTCCAAATTGTAATGTGATATTTTGACAGATGAATAGAAGACTGCTTTGAGTATCCTTCTCTAGCTTCCTCGTTTCATGGGAATCTTGTGAGAAGGGAGGGCCCACCTTCTTCACAAGATTCACCCATTAGTTTTAGAAGTGTGTTAGTACAATTTATGTTTATGCTTTGGTTAACTTTTGTTTGCTGAAACACTGTCTTTAATGAATTCCGCTTTGCTGAAACACTACTGACTCTGTCTTAGTTTATGGAATGAAATTCGTAATTCTTTTTATTATCAATATTGTGTAATGATTTTAAGTGTGCTAGCCAGAGAATTGGGTTAAAGGTTCCTGCTCAGACAGGAAGGAATCAGAACATCCTATCCTCTGTAGATTTCATTTAATTCTGCAAGTGTGCTAGCCTGGGATTGGGTTAAGGGTTCCTGCTCAGAAAGGAAGGAATCAAAACACCTTTTCTTCTGTAGACTTCATTTAATTCTACATGTGTGCTAGCCAGGGATTGGGTTAAGGGTTCCTGCTCATAAAGGAAGGAATCAAAACACCTTGTCTTCTGTAGATTTCATTTAATTCTGCAAGTGTGCTAGCCTAGGATTGGGTTAAGGGTTCCTGCTCAGAAAGGAAGGAATCAAAACACCTTGTCTTCTCTAGACTTCATTTAATTCTGCAAGTGTGCTAGCCAGGGATTGGGTTAAGGGTTCCTGCTCAGAAAGGAAGGAACCAGAACATCCTGTCTTCTGTAGATTTCCATTATTCTTGCAGGTGTGCTAAAGCCAGAGATTGGGTTAAGGGTCCCTGCTCAGAAAGGAAGGGATCAGACTATCTTGTTCTCTGTAAACCTCAACTTCACAAGTGTGCTAAACAGAAATAGGGCTTAAGGCTCCTGCTTAGAAAGGAAGGAACTAGATAGCCTTGTTCTCTGTCAGATAGAGTTAATTGTTTTCTGCATTACTGTTTTCATGAAAGAGTGTTAGTAATGAAGTCTCTGTTTGAGAATAAGGGTCCTGTTCTCTGATTGCAGAATAGTTGTTCGTTCCCATTGCAAGTGTTATTCTAATGTAATCCAGGATTCTTAGATTAATCTTTATAGATTTGCAATAGGGAAGTTACTTTCCTGTGATTTAAGTCAGAACTTCAGTTTATTCAAGCAAGTGTGATTAGTATAAGTTTCTTTACTACAAATCTGAGTTGCTTTTGGAATTGAGAATATATAGTGCGTGGTTATCTTTGAAATAAAAAGACTTCCCTGGGTTGATAATTTATGTATCACTTGATTGTTTGAATCAATTAAGAAATTATAGTGACCAACATGTGTTGTTTCTTTTGGTGGTGCCATTTCTGAAAACTGGTTACCTATGACAATTTATTCGGCTCTAGGTTTTTTCTTGGCTCTGTGATACAGTTCTCAGTTGTCTCTTACTCGCATGAAAGTCTACGTGACAATGACCATTGCTTGTCGACCCTCTGCAACTTTTGTTCCCCTTCACTAGTTGTCCATGTCCCTTCACTCCTAAATTAGCTGTCTAATCCGCCAGTGGTGTGATGAATGCTTGATTTAATGTTTCTTTATTACCATATCTTATTTTTTATTTGTGCCTCATACTGCCAATCTGTCATGATCCCCGGTGGATTTTTCCATTTATGGCTACGCGTCGTCTTTATGAATTGTTATTAACGCTCTTTAACTGTCGTTTTCGCCCTTCTAATGCCATTAAAATTCATGATGGTACTATTCCGCATGTTTGTTCTATATGTACCTAACTGTCTCTACATTGTTTCTTTATTTATGTAACACTCACTTTCTCTAGGCGGGTCCTATTGCTGTATCTCCCTTACTTCTTCCTATCTTACCACTAGTTTTTTTTTTCCATTTTGACTTTTTCTTTTTCTTTTATTTACTTCCCTACTGTAATGAAACTGCTATGGTACATGTGTTCTTGCGCTGCTCAGATTAATGCGTAGACAATCAACCATCTCTATAGAGTTTCATCCAAATTCCATTCACCATTCTTCCTAGGACTTCTCCATTCAACATTTCCAACTGCAAAACACCTGCCTCCATCACATGCTTAATTACATATGGTCCTAACCAATGCATGTAACAACCCTGGTTAAATAGTTGCATAGGGTTTATTAAGTATAGTTAATTAATTAATTAACTGTCTTAATGTGTATTAGTTAAGTAATGATTAATTATTAATAATATTATTTATTTATTGTTTAATAAATGTCGATTAATTAATTAATTGATTACTTAACACATTCAATGATTTGGGTAATGAATTAAATGGCTTAAAAAATTTAATTTATTTTATTATAAGACTTTACGTATGTGGGGGGGGAATAAAGCATTAAGTGGAGGGATAAGGTAATAAAGGGAAGGATAGGGTAATAAATGGAGGGATAAGGTGGGTGGCATTAATGGAGGGTAGGGAGTCAGTGAATGGGGGGAGATATGACTGGGTAGAGGCCTTCGGGAAGGATTAGGAAAATTGGGAGGAGAGGATTGTATGGGGGGATTGGATATTGTTCTGGTTTTGAGGAGTTTGGTTTTGGATATTGGGTGAACTGTGGTAGGGGGCACCAGGTTGTTGGGAGTTTTGGGCTCGGCGGCCAGGATTCCTTACAGTATCCTGGAGCTAGGGAGCCAGATAGGTTGCTCCTAGCTGGCTGGGTGGTTAGTCGGTTTGGGCAGGGTTTGGTCAAAGCAGTAGGCTGGGCAAAGAAACAGAGAGGACAGCTGGATATTGGGATAACAGCATCAGCCAGAGGTATCTATATTCTATTATGTAATTCATTAGATTGTTGTTCATAAATTAATTTATGCTGCTTATATGTTGAATGAAAGAAATTACATATTGTTTCTGCGTAGAAGTAATATTATCTGTTAAAATTTATGAGATTTAATAGGCTAATTAAATATAGGTCTCTACACATGGTATCAAAGCCCTGGTTCAAAATCTGGGGTCAAAGGCCTACCTACCCACCCATAAATTTAAACAAACCCCACCCATAAATTTAAACAACTTCTATTAAGTTATATTGAAACCCTGAATAAATTGTTTAGGGGAGATATATATTGAAATCAACTCTGAAAACCTACATCCTGAAAACTTTGAGAGAGGGGCCCTGAAACCCTTTAATCAGATATAAATCTAGGCTTGAGGGCCAAGCTTAGACTCAAAGCTCCAGCTCCAGCTCCACCTAACTTGCAAGCCAAACCCACTAATATCTATTATATACAGATCTATATATAAACATTATACTTATTGAAAGTAAAAATGGTATAATATTTTACACAGTGAAAGTGTTAAATGAATTTTAACACTTGCTGCGACTAAACCAACCATTAATATATATATATACATAATCATATATATATATATATATATATATATATATATATATATATATATATATATATATATATATATATATATATATATATATATATATATAATATGATAAGCAAGTAAAAGTAACACGCAAGAATGCAAGGGCCGATTCTAAAATCAACGCATACTGTTTTAATAAGAAAGACCCTATCAAACCAAACCCTTGTATCCACAACCTCGAAATTATGCAGATCTCTTTGGAAAACATGAAAATTCTCACATATATTCATGTTTATCAGCAACCTGAACTTGACATTGCTAAAGCAATGACCTGACCTAATGTAAACTGTACCTGAAAGGGGTTTTTAATGCAAGAGTACCCCACGTAGATCGAATCCATTAGACATCAGAATACCTTGGCATTCAAGGGATCAGATCCACGAATTCCCGATCCATCTGAAAATGAGGATTCTGATACGCAATGCAAGAAAAAAAAAAGCGATTTGGCACCATTCAAAGGCCCGTAAAGCCTTTGAAATGATAAAAAGGTAAGAGAGAAAAAAGAAAAAAAAAAGAGATAAAAATAAATTGTGTGTACATATACCACTAGTCCTTAATCCCAAGTCACACTAAATAATGCATATACCAAAGCCTACAATCCCATACACAAACATAGCCCACAACTAGCGCCTAGGACGACACCGTTCCTCAGATCTGGCACCATTCAAAGGCCCGTAAAGCCCCTGAAGTGATAAAAAGGGTGAGAGATTGAAAAGAAAAAAAAAACCCTTGCTAAATTTATAGACCAAAATCTATGAAAATTGATGGAAATAGAGAGAAAGAATGCCTCGAAAGGTATATGGAGATTGACGCTTGCAATGACCATCGACTGAGCTCTTTCCTTCCTCCTGATCTTCTCCGAAGAAATGAAATGAAATGCAATTGCATCCACTCAACCTGCAACTACAACACAAATCTCAACATTAAGCACCAATCCTTTTCTTTCCAGACAAAAAAAAATGGAGGAGGAGTTCCCACGCTTCTGCATGGATTTCACACCAACCACTACACCATAGCATACGTAGTGCCCAACACACTCGCCAAGTCGCAAGCTCCAAGCTCCATGCACCACCTGCACATACCACATAGAATCACGGGTTAGCAAACAACACATACGGCCCAACCGCCGACCAAAGTGCCAGAGGCAACACTGGTCACAAATCAAGCCAAGCGCCCAAACCCCATGCATCAAGTCACATGGAGGAAGAGCCCACAATGGGCATTTCATTGCACTTTGGCGTACTTTAGGGAGAGAAGGAAAGTAACCTGGTCTGTCTGTCTGTCTGTCCCTCATAGATATAGAAGGAAAGTGACCTCAATAAATTCTTACAAAACTATTGGAAATTTCTTTTCCAACAAAGAGAGTAATGATTCGTGAGGGAAAGAGATATAATGAGGAAAATCCATACGAATTGTAGCGCGCCAGTTGGATGACCTGTGCCAAAGTTTTATTGATTTTGTGGGGTTCGAACCCCAGACCTCCCCATAGGCGCCCCAACGCCTAGCCACAACAACATGCAATCCAGAGCCCAAGCATGCCAGCGCCAAACACAAGTAACACGGAGGAGTAGCCCATGGGGGCAGAGTGAGGTGTGCTACGCACCAGTATGAAAAAAAAACCTAACAATCAAGCTGCAAAAGCCAATGAAAACCATTGTAATAAACACCCAACAACACCAAGCCTTTTGTGTGTGAGTGCACAATGTAGCCATTGCAGAGTGAGGGAGAAGAAAACCTTGGCCGATGTTGCAGAAGAGGGAGAGGCGACAAAGGAGGTAAGGAGCATTGTAGAGTGCGTGTAGGGTTTGTTTTTTTTTTGTTTGAGCGTGTAGGTTTTTTTTTTTAGTAAATGAGAACCACGGGGAGAAGGGCACGTGGGCCTTATGCACCCACGATGCCCAACTTCAAATGAAAAAAAATAAATTATTTATTTATTTTTAATTTCTTTTAAAATTCCTCTTATTTAATTTTTAATTTTTTTAATTCTTTTTATTAATTCTTCTAAATTTCTTTTAAATATTTACAAAAAATATGTGCTTATAAACAAAATATATAATAATAATAATATAAAAAAAAATATTAATAAATAAAGTTAAAAAAAAATTGAAATGTTTTGGAAGTCTATGGGTTTTGAACCCACGACCACCCACCACCCAAGCCTTAAGAAACGACCAAACACCAACGCGCCAAGGAAAGCCCACGAGTCAAGCATCGAAGGATAGCCTTAGACTCATTACTTCGACATTAGGTTGGAAGTCACCTTAATTAGTTGTAAACGCAAAGTATAAGGACTTAGAACAACATAAGCAGGAGGGGGCTTCATGCACGCTAGGAGGGTAAGTTAGAGGAATTAGCGAATGGGGTATAGTTCTAGCGTAGCTACCAGGAAAATGAGTCAACAATTTTCTTAGGAAAATAAATCAAGCTTAGACGCTTTAGCCCTAACCTAGCCACCTCCCCTAAAGAGAGTAATGTCTGTTTAAAAACAAGTAAAAAGAAACTTATGCCTAAAATTGTTTTCTAGTTAAGTTGCGCAAATGTGAAACATGCTTGAAACACATATTTCATTAAATTTGGAAATATTCTATTACATGGACTTCATTAACATTGAGTTTTTTATAAATCCTTAATATATTCCATGGAGGAAGTCAATCTATTGATATGCCTAATGTGGACTTAAGTAATTGATTTTCCTCTGAGAACCAATGCCAGGAGTAGGCAGTGAAAGCAAGGGTCTTTGAAGAGTAGTACACAGATATTGATCTCTCCTCATTGTTGTTTCTACAAAACCACTGACATGATGTAATAGTGTCAACCAACCATAGAAAAATCAATCATGGTTGGGCATTACTTTCACCAAAAGGAGGAGAAAATGATAAGAATTTTAAATGCATAAGAGATAGATGTTGTAACACATTTTTCAAGGTTTTTAGTTGAACTT
>ML783267.1:326688-339368 GCA_009831015.1 Picea engelmannii | reverse complement strand
TCTTTTTAGCCAACTTTGTATAGTTTTGGCCCTTTTGATGTGCTGTGGAGTTAATCCTTGTGCCATGGATGATTGTTTTTCTGTGTTGATGATGTTGAGTTCTTGTCGCCCTGTGCGGACGAAATTTCAGTGATAACAATATGTAATGGCACAACCAAAGACTTGTTACAACATCTTGGCGATCACAGTGTTATCATTATAACCTATATTGATCAGGTTCGATTCGGGTAAATACGTCATATTAGCACATATCAAGCATCACTGTAATTATACTAGTATTGAACCTAATCTATGCTCAACACGTTGTACTCATGGAGCTTATCTATTACTAATATACGTGTATTAATAACATATTCACTTTAATGTAAGCATCATGTTAAGAAAGAGAAATGGTAACCACTATTCTATAAACACGGTTGTATCAGATAATGGACACGATTATCTATATACTAGAGCATTGATTCCATATACTTTACTAGTGTGAAAGAGTAAGCATGATGGCCTATGATGTAACTTATGGAAATGAGCTATATTTGATGACCTTTGTCATATTGAAAATTAAATATTAATGAGCTATATGGGTTTCATTACCTTATCATAGGTAACTAGTATAGATAATGGTATCCTATTCATTAAGTCGATATAACAAGGGTAACATAACACCTGTATGGGCTTATCATATGTATTAGTCCATATTCAATGATTACATCTATTTGTATTACTACCACTAAAAAGGTTATTAACTATATACCCTTATTAGGATGATACAAGATAATTACTTCATTTGAAAATTTTCTAGTTGCAAAATATAAAAATATAAAAAAATGAAAAATAAATTGACATTTAAAAAAAAATACCTACATGACGTTGGAATTGTGATGTATGGTAACGTATTTCCCATGGCACATACATCAAATATATATAGCTGGTCTTCGGTTGAGTGACATTACCATACGTCGGAATTGTGATGTATGGTAACATCACTCAAATGGCACATACATCAGAGATATATAGTTGGCCATCGGTTGAGCGACGTTACTATAAGTCAGAATTGCGATGTATGGTAACATCGCTCCCATGGCACATACGTCGGAGATATATATCTGACCATTGGTTGAGCGACGTTACCATATGTCAGTATTACGACGTATGGTAACGTTTCTCCCATAGAGTCCATGTAGTGGAGACCGACGAAATACCTCGTCGGAATTCCGATGTCTCTGACATCGCTGTAGCGACAACTATATGGGTTTGGATAGTCAAATCCAAGATGACACGTGTCCACATGAAAATTTTCAGTAGAGATGATAGATATGGCGTTGGAAAACTGACGTCATGTGAAATGATGTTTCAAGGGGTCCACTGTTTGTCATTCTCCCGACAATATAAAGTGGCAATTGTGTCGAACGCACTGCCAGAATTTGATCCAAATGTACTAGTGTGGTAACAACAATTTATTATATCACCAAGTGTGGGTTGTCTTAAATTTTAGATCTTCAAGACATTGTGATGTCATTATTACATTGCTTTGCATTATGTTATTGTTGAGTTTTAATCAATCTTGTCCAAAGTTTAATCTAACAACTAGTCAAAATCTATCATCCTTGTCAAATTTTATTAAATACTTTAATTCTTAGATGTATTCATGTCATAGAACATTGGAGCTATATGTTAATATAAATATCAATAGATTAGTTACATATAATATGTCGATAGAGCATTTTCATTACCGAAAAGTATCACAATGAAATTGTAAAATCCCTTACCTATTTGGGTTGTGTTGTTTGTTGTTCCTTTTATCAACTATGATTTGATGTTATTCTATGATGAAATGGATTTATCCTAATAACCAAATTTATTGGAGTCTCTTTTATATTTTGTTATTAGTTAAAATCTTGGATGCTAGGATGTTATTCTCAATCTCATATTTAAGTTTATGTAGACTATTATTATTTTGAAGGAATATTGTTTTTGTTGTGCATTGTCATAGTAGCATCAAAGGGTTTTTTCTAAGAACCATGAGTCCTTGTTCGTAGTAATCCTTAATCTTTATTTTTACTTCCTCCTCTATTTCTTTCAACAATTTCTAGTTTTTAGATGAATCTAATATTTGCTTGCTTATTAAATATGAGCTTTCACTCCTAGTGGATATTGTACACAATCCTTTACAACAAGCAATAGAAATACCAAGTTTAATATTCTTAGTATTTGTATCTTGTAACATAAAATAGAATATACATAGAATCAATTTTTGTGATCAATTATTCCATAATGTTTTGGGTTGATCATTGGTCATGATCTCATGATCTCCTTTCTTTTCTTCTACTCTTTCATTATGCTTATAAATCATATCAACGTTCTATGGAAGTTTGATTTAACTTAGAGTTATATTAATGAAATTTACTAAAAAGTATTTCTATCTCAAGGGGCTTGGTGAAGCTCAAAAAAAATTGATGACTAAAGTGTATCAAAACATGTGCCAATTATTTGTGGAATTTTTTTCTTACCATAGTTATATGTTAAAAATGCATTTTAAAATGACATAAATTAGTAGCTATGGTGGAAAGTGTTGATATTGAATCTAATCTTGGAGAAGTCAAGTGCTTCATGACATAATGATACTTTGTTTCTATGTTTTTCTAAAAAATTACATAAGATCTAAAGGTTTTCACATGGGCATGGTAAGGAGTGAATAAGTTGCCACACAATTTTATATTTAATTTCCACTTTTTCCCACATTCCTTGTTAACTAATACCACTTGATCCCTTCAAAAGAAACTTAAATTAATATCAAATGTGATTTGAGAGAATATTGGTGTAGGATGGAATAATATTATATGATTAATTAAAGAAGGTACGAAGATGACTCTTAAAGAGTTTCCTTCAACTAGTGGTTTAAGGAACAATAGGAAAATTGTGAAAGAGAAAATTGAGAATGTGCTATAATGTTTAAATGGAACTTCTTAGTTCTTTCCTTATAAAGGGGAATGTTGGCACCCAAAGTTTTGGGTTCAATTTTTTTCACACACACAAATAAAGTTGTGCACTCTCATTCCATAGTTTTGTGTGTGCCTAAGGAAATGCAGAAAGAATGAGCATGCCAGACCAAGTTTTGTTAGTTGCACGCCAAGATTAAAGTCTACCAAGTGTGCGTTGGTCCGAATTTTGTCAGTTGTGCTGAAAATAAAGAATATTCTCGTTGGAATCAAGAAAGGAATCATCCGGAAATATTTTCGAATGGTTACTACTAGCAGCATATGAGGACGTGGGACTTCCAAAGGATGCGATGAAAATACATTTAAGATTTCCATTGATACAAAAAGTCTACATGGAATGCTGGTAGAAACCAGAAGTCTGCGAGGTAGTTTTTCTAGACAAATGAGTGGGGTAGAATAAAAGGAGACAATGCTCCCCAATAGAGAAAGCTATAAAAGGAAGTAGTAATATCAGAAATAGGGTTGGTTAGCTAGCTAGATATTAAGGAGAAGAGATTCATTGAGTCCTTAGTATTGAGCTCGCTATGATCTTGTTGTAATATTGTAATTCTTTTGAATATATTTATGTGTCTATTATATGTTTGAGTTTTGAGCAAAGACGCATTGCGCAGTTTGCTGCAATTTTGAGGATTTAAATAGAGAAGATACAAAGTTCTATTGTTGTCATATATATATATATATATATATATATATATATATATATATATATATATATATATATATATATATGTTTTGTGCAATGTATACCTCTGTTGTGATGGAATGGTTCTAATAATAAATATACAACAATTCTAATACATTATGTTTCTATCATGTATGAGTTGAATATGTGTGTGTATTGTTTTACTTCTTAGTCCTAATAATTTGTAATATATGAGATGCATGGATGCCAATCCTGATGAATATTTGTGTGTTTAGCTTTCATCCCTGTCACAAGACCTTATGGTCTCTATGATCATTTTTGCATCTCATGTGAGACCTTCCTCAAACTTCACCAAGGATTGATATGCCAGTGCTCTATGGTTTTTGTTGGAAAACTCTAGATAAACCCTGGGTCTAAAATCCCTAGCGTCAAGAAGGATGCATGCAAGTGTGGAACAAAATGTCCAACAAATGGTTCTGTTTCTAGGACCTGAAAGTCTTGTCGGGGATGATAAAGCAAAGAAATGAGGTGGCATCCATATAGGGAAGAAATTCAAGATAGGGTAGAGGAAAAATAACATGAGTTTTCCCTATGAGAGACTCAAGGATTGAGGGTGAATGAAAATCAATGGAAATACATGTATCTCTACTCTGATATGAATGAGATTTTCTTTGCTAAATTTCCTTATCTTTTGCTTGACTGACTAAAAAGACAAATTTCTACCAATTATCTAGTGTGGTTGTTGGATCTAGTGGTTTGGGATCAAGCCAAGCTTGAATAACTGAGAGTATTGGATAATAAGTGGACTCGGACTATTAAATTCTAGTTTTCTTGAGTAAAAGAAGGCTACATTGTTGAATTTTATGTAGAATACAACAACTCTTTCAGTGAGGCTAAAAGAAAGTTTGTAGAAGGAATGAGAAAGAGAATGTTGGAGGAAATTTCACTTTTGATAAAAATGTTGTTCGTGGAGAAAGGGATGATACACATGGAGCCCGATCGAATGGATGATTAAACTCCCCTAGTGTGGAGTGGTTTTGTAAAGACGTGGGAAAGTTATAAAGGAGATTGATCTGTTGAGGAGGATCCATGAATTGTTGAGATGAGGTGAGGCATGGAATGGACCCAAAAGAGAAGAGGAGAAAAAGATCTGAGAGATACATAAGAAGAGTTGAGATAATATGGAGAGAGGAAGAGAGAGGTGGAAAATAATTAGATACGGGTGTGTGACGAGGGGTTGGGTCTAAGATGAAGTGAAAAGAAACTGCACGAGGTGGTAGTGCGGGAGAGCATGATGTGTCAGGGTGGAACACAAATAAGGATAGGCCCACAAAGAGGTGTGGCATAAAGGATATGGTGTCCAGTAGGGATACCGATAGTGATACCATTACGGGACTAGGTGACGAAGTCCGCACCCCTTCGCTGTTGTGAAGTGCCGCAAACTTAGAAGAATATGAAGCATAGATCAGTTGTGTGTTGATGAAAAGAGAAGATGGTGCGTGGAGAAGTAGTGTGATGTTCGAAGACAATGATTATGCGCAAAGTGGTAGTGCGCAGATCAGACTAAGAGACAAAGCATATACTTGTAGTGTGTGGGTCGGCCAAAAAGACAGAGGACATATTTGTGGTGCGCAATTAGGAAATGAAGGTAGAGCATAGTGTTTTGGTGCACCAGAAGAAGATGAATATGGAGGCTCCCCTAGTGGTGGGGGAGACAAATTGACAATAGTAGATGGTATTGTGCTACTGCAAGTAGATAACGCTCTAGGTCATCTTGTGAGAAGTTTAGAAGAAGATGGAATTATCCCCCCTTTGTACCACCCCACTTGTGCATTTTTAGTCAAGAAGAAACCACAACAGATAGTGAAGATATTGGAGTAGAAGAAAGAGAATAAGAAGAGATAAGTGAAGAGATGAGTGAAGAATAAGGTGAAGTAAAAAATACTTTACCCCATGGAATAATGGTTGGCAATATCAAGCCCCTAGTAGTCAAAGAAGAAGAACTATCTTGATTTTGAAGATGGAAAATCAAGATAGTACACTGAGACTACCTGTCTTCCATGGAATGAGTAAGGATGATGCAGAAAAACATTGGCTTACATTTGAAGCAATTTGTTCTATGAAGAGAATCATATATGAAGCAGTCAAAATCATGCAGCTGGAGACCACGTTCAAGGATAGAGATTTGACGTAGTATATGAAGTATAAGGCTACCATGCTAGTGGGAAAGGTGAGTTCCCTAGCCAAGATTAATAAAGATCTACTTAGGGAGTTCCAAAAACCCAAGTCAGAATCCCAAGATAAAATATATCAAGTAGAAGGAAGGTGAGACCATATGGGATTATGATTAGTACTTTAAAATCTTATCGAATAAGATGATGTTCCAAATCTAGGACGTGCAACATAAGGAATGGTTTATTGTAGGGTTACTTCCCCATATATGAGTGCTACTCCCCCAATAGAAAATGAAAAATCAAGAGAAGGTGGTAGAAATTTCCATGCATTTGGAAGCTACGCTGGGAGGGGCAAAGACGTTGGTAGGATTGGCATAGGTGGAGTCTCAACTATCTAGCTTGATGATGCAATTGCAGGATATGACTAAGAAAAAGGTCATGTGTGATCACATATGTTGTACCACCTATTTCTCGGAATGACATCATAGAGATGAATGCTTTATCTTTCCAAATTATGTGGCACCAGGTGCACCCAATCCTTTTCTATCTGGGAATATGTAGTGGTGTGAAATATCCAGATAGTGGGGCCATGTGCCACCCCACTTCCCAACCTTGTAGAAGTACCAGATGATGACTCACACTCCATTATATGAGTTCTGTAAATTCATTGGGCATGATGTCAATAGTTGTTGCTCACTCTAGTTAATGCAAGATAATTCTTGTGATACATTCCAGGGATAGGAGGAGAACAAAGTTAGTGAGGGTGGTGGCATGGAAAGAGACAGATACCAAGGAGGTCCCCAAGGTCGATACGGGAATTTTTGTAGCTGTTTGCGACTGCATGATTGTGGTTGTCTAAGACTGTCTTACATGAAATGGTTCGCAAGGAATAATCTAAACACCAAATAAGTTCTTTCTTGCGCTATTATTTGCAACCACTGAATGATCCATAAGCTGCAAGTAAGTTAACTCATATGTTAGCTACTTGCATGAAATAACAAGGAGTGCATACTACCATAGATGCTCCACTACTAGAAAGAGATGTATGTCAGGTCAATAAGAAAAAGTGCACTGGTTGAGAATTTAAGATTACAATAGAACTTCATGGCTATGACATGGATGGAGTCTTGTTGGATCTAAGATTCAATGTGAATATCATTAAGAAGAAATCTTGGGAGGAGATGGGGAAGTTGAAGTTGGTTTGGTCACCCATCCAACATCACTTAGTCAATCAATACCAGATCTACCCGATACGTTGTCTAGAGAAAGTGGAAGTAAACATCGAAGGAGTCAAAACAAAGGTTGACTTTGAGGTCATAGATATTATGGATGAATTTGATCCATATCCTACATTAATGGGTATTGATTGGGCCTTTGACAATAATGTGGTGTTAAAATTGAGAAATACACATATTTCATTTGAAATAGACACCCTACCTGTGATTGTGCCACTGGATCCATATGAAGGTTACCGATACAATGAGCTTATGGATGAGGACGCATAGAGAAAAGTCGTTGAGAACATTTATAAGATCACAGGACACAGTGAGGAATACATCAACCCCACCATAGATGGAGAGTTAAGCTGGAGGAGTGTCAATTCTTATGAAACATATTTTGAGGATGGCATGGATAGATGGAAGAACAAGCTCTACAAATTTTCTGCTTGCATAAGCATGGGGGTAGAGAAATAAGTGCGATGGATTGGGTATGAGATGTGTGATGCCCAACTATTTGATGGGGGGCCAGTGGAGATGTTCCTTATACATATGGAGAAGACTATTCTTGTGGAGTAGAGACTTCATGCCAGGGATGCAGTGGTTCGAGGTACACATGTGTGGTGGTGGACGACACACCGCTCGAATATTCAGAGCTGGGAATAGGTAGTTGAGTTCATAAATGTTCGGTTCCAACCCATCACTAACTTTGAACTAACTAATCGTTACAAGGGAACAAATGATCCTCAAGAACATATTTCTTTTTGTGAACACCGTTAGACCTCAAAAAATAGGCCTCGATCCCAATGAGTACATCGATTTGTCCACACGATGGACATGGTCTCAAGAAGATGGTATATTCAGGAGGAACTTAGAAGAAAAACAATTGAATGGACCCACATGAGTTCCCAGTTCCTTTCAACCTTCCATTTCACTACAAAATATCTAGCTCACAGAGAGGCATGCCACTTGATTAAGGATTTTATTTTTATTTAGCAACCAAAGGACACCTCCCTGAGGGTTGTGTACCCATACCATTAGTCGTTGGAAAAAATGAAAGAAGTAGTACATTGCTGGAAGATTAATGAGGACAATATTGATGATGATGACCCCCATGAAATCTAGATCAAAGATTCAAAAGGAGAGCATGCTCTAAAGGGTAAGGTGATAGAGATGTCCACATCAGACTATAAAGGCCCAATAAAAACCAAAAAACACAATATTGGCACTAAAGAAGCATCCAAGATGTTCATTATTAGAGATTATTGGGATAAGGAGATGGTTACTCAAGTTGTTGACCTCCTTAAGGAATATGAGGACTTATTTCCTCAAATATTTTATGATATGAAATGAATTGCAGGATCATTGGGAGCTATCAAGATTCAACTCAAACCAAATGCCAAATCGGTCAAGAGAAGGCCTTATCTCTTAAATCCTAAGTATAAATAAAAGGTGTGCAATGAAATAGATCGAATGTTGGATGTCAGGATCACTGTCCTTGTAGAGGATTCTGATTGGATTAGTCCTATGTTCATACGACCTAAGAATATCGAGGAAATTCACATATGTGTCAATCTGAGGAGTTTGGATGTAGCCTACATCCATGGCCCTTTCCCAACACCCTTCATAGCTGAGGTGCTGGAAAATGTTGGCGGCCGAAAAACCTACTCATTCACATATGAATTCTTTTGATATCATCAAGTTCAAATCACAGAGGAATACCATGACAAAGACATATTTGCAACCAAATGGGGGTCATTTGCGTACACGGTCCTGCCCTTTGGATTGAAAAATTCCCCTGTAGTGTTTTCCTAGATAATGGTCGCAACCTTTAAGGAGTTTATCCACAAGTTCCTTGAGATATACTTCGATTATTGGACTGTGTTCATTCTATTAAAATAACATATGCAAGATCTTTGGGTAATGTTGGATCAATGCTTCCAGTTATAGATCTCTTTGAATTTAAAGAAATGCATCTTTTGTACACCCTTTGGTATATTGATGGGCAACGTTATCTATAAGGATGGACTGCTTGTGGACCCAACTAATATTTCCTCCATCTTGGATATGGTGGCCCCCACTTCAGTTCGAGAAATGCGTGCAACATTAGGTCATGTGGGATATTACCAACAATTCATCTAGAATTATTCCTAGATTGTGGCTCCATTGGAACTGTTGTTGCGCAAGGATACTAAATATGAGTGGACAACAAAATTCCAATAAGCATTCAATACCCTCGAATAAAAATTGGTTACTGTGCCCATTTTGGTTTTCCCTGATTGGTTGAAGCTCTTCCATGTCCATGTCGATGATTCATCCATTGCATTGGGAATCGTTCTTGTATATACGGGGGAGGGAAACATCAATCATATGGTCTATTTTACCAACTGGAAGTTGTCCGATGCCGAAAAAAATTATATGAAAATCGAGCATGAGGGCTTGGACATGGTATATTCCTTGCAAAAATGTTTCCACTACTTGTTGGGGTTAGCTTTAAAATTATTCACTAATCATTTCATGCTCATGTATTTGATCAACAAGATGATTTTGGGTAGAAGAATATACCGTTGGTTGTTGTTGTTCCAAGAATTTGACTTCAAAGTTGTTATTAATCCTGAAAAACACAATGTAATCATCTTCTTGCGAACGAGCGCAACAGTCACATCTCTTCTCAGAGATAAGCCGTCACCATTCCAACAAGCTTGTTTTCACTGCATTTTATAGTTTCAACTTATTTCCTTATTGAATATAAAACCAATTTTACTGTATATCTATTATTTTGTGTTAAGAACCTGTTAATAATCTGTAGTAATTTCTTTCTTCTCATAAATCCGGATCATATATTGCATGAAAGGTCTTTCTCGCAGGGCTTTGGTGGCCCTCTCTCTTCACATAATCTAAAGAATACTGTAAATGCTATGATGTATGTCAATGTATTGGAAAGCCTTGTTGCATAGATGAGCTTCTGTTGTTCTTTTTAGCACTTTGTAATTTTCCTAAGGTTGAGGAGGCAATCACTGAGGTAACATCAAACCACTTGGAGTCCTGGATCTGTCCCTCCAAGAATCAGAGAGGGATCTCTCTGTCTGATATAGCTTTGTTTGAAAGGGTTGTTAGGCTAGTTATGAAGTATAAGGTTTATTTTTGGATTTGGTATATTTGGAAGATTGAAAACTCATATTTACATTGGACCATGGGGTCTACCTTTCTGAATATGGATCTATCTCAGGTTTATAAGGTTGTATCCATAGGGCAGGATAGTAAGACTGCTGGATCTAGTTGAATCAAATGAAAGTGAAGGAGAGGAAAAGAAGGGAAAGTCCATCAAGTAGAGGAGCAACTAAGAATTCCTCTACTCAACTTCAGATGAATAACATGTAGATCGATAAAGACTAGAAACAGAGTGCACGAGACAAATTATGTTCATTAACTTCCTTTAAACGATTAGAAATAGAAAAAAAAATGATTACATAGTAAGATAAATAGTTACCCATAGAGGAAAAACATCACCAGGGAGTCTAACACAAGAATCCTATAGATAAAACCTCTTTATTTCTGGTATATTATCTAGAAATTTACAAAGTATCCCTTGTGGGTAATGAATCAAATGATCAAAAATCAACCCCCAATACTCCGAATTCATAAGTATTTATACAATTTATTTCCAAAGATATGGTCATGAATGACCATGATATTACTCCAAAAAAATATAAACTTACAATATCTTTGACCACTTCTTGTGGATGTTTCTGAAAAATACGTGCCCAGATATCTAGATATTATTGGGTGCATGTTGATTCTCTATTGATAGGTGTCTCATATCATATGACATCTGGAGTGATGTTGAAACTGTGCCTACGAACTCTACCACCTGTAAGTTCATTGCTTCTCGAAATTCTAAAAAAATAGGGTCAACGAAAGTGTCCTTTTATCCCACTATGAGATGTCTGTGTAAAAAAGGGGGGAGTTTTTCATATATGATCCCGTGCTGAACAAAAACCTCTTTTGGTTTTTCCAAATTCATCTCCAACTCGCCAAAACAACTCCCGCAAAATCATGACGAAAACAGGAAAAAATGGAAGCCTGAAAACTAGGGCTCAGAGATGGCTTTGATTCTCCCGAATTATGACACCTGTATAAATTATGGGAGAGGTTTTTGTTCTTCATCCTGTGCTGAACAAAAAAATCTCTCGTATTTTCAAAATTCATTCCCCTTTGCACAAAATATCTCTTGGAAGACGAAGTGACTGTGCCAAAAAATGGTTTTTATTTTTGGGAGGGCGGTTTTGGAGGAGGAAAGGTGGTTTTCGAACCCCCCCTAGAGTGGTAAGTGGTATTGGGAGGGGGGGTCCGAGTTCACCATATGGTGACACCTTTCCTTTGGTAAATGATCTAAAAATGAAGAAGACTTGAAAAAACTTGAATAATTATTGCAAGTGAAATGTTATGTGTTTTAAAGAAATCGGATCAATTTGCAACACATAATAAAGGATTACTTATGTAAAAATACACATAGACAGCAGCATAAAACATTGAACATCAGCACATAAACACAGCAACTTGATAAAGGAGTTCACCCCACTCCGGGCTACATCTCCTGGTCCAGCTTCCAATGGATCATTATTATTAAATTGCTCAAAGTGCTCAAAAACATGCCTTACAATGCTCAAAATGACAAACCGACTGCTCCAATAGCTCTGCAACGTCCCAAAACCCCTGTCTGGGCTCTTTCGGCACCTCAATCGGTTGAAAAATGAAGAAGATAGCCTCCTTGAAGTCTTCCCCTTCAACTTTGTTGTCTCTGGTTCTACAAATCGCACCCTTGTGCTTCAAACCTGGCTCACACGCTCATTTAAGCGTAAAAACTTGGCACCGCACGCACATTGTGTTATAAAAAATGTAATAGATATATATAATATAATGTTATAACCCCTCGCGCGGATTTAATACAATGTACGCACCATACATTAACACAAAACTTTGGTTCAAATGTTATATACACCGCGCACATAACATATGTATTATATGTATGGTATAAACTATGGGTCGGGGCTAAGCCCCGGCCCAGCCCCCTTCCAATTAATACGATTTGCCAACATAAATATATGTGCGTTGGTATACATAACAAGAAACATATAATGGCGTATTGGTTGGGCGGATGTTTGTGTGGTGGGAGGTCCGGGGTTCAAACCCGCAGACTCCAACAATATTTTTATAACCACATAAACCAAACAAAAGGGGGACACGTGGCGCCCATGGAGTGGGCCACGTGTCTCTTTATTATTCGCCTCAAACCGGACACGTGTCAACACCGTATTCGCTGATAACCGTCCAATAAAAATGCGCCATGTCTTCCCTCTGCCACGTCATCATGATGGTACGGCCCTACCACGTGGTCGTACAGACTGTACAGACAGGTACAGTCAGTATCCCAAATTTTTGCCTGTTTGGCTTGGCGGACAGATCGCGATATCTCCTCCATACGGACTCCGTTTGCGAAAGTAAATATACCACCGAAATCAGGAAGATGAGACATACACAATGACACTGTTTTCGTCGCATTCCGAGCACTTTGAAAATTGAGCAAAATTTGATCCCCTGATCAGTAAACCACTTACTCGGACCCCCTTTTGGTTGAGTGATGTAAGGG
>ML783267.1:313012-326664 GCA_009831015.1 Picea engelmannii | reverse complement strand
GGGGGGGGGGGGTTCGAGTTATGGGGGAAAAGTCGTGGGTTGTAGACTTAGGATAGTTTTAAATTTTATTTTTAAATTTTTGTTTTTATTTTTTAAATTTTGTTATTTCTTTTATGTTTTATTTTAATATTTATTTTTTATTATTTATTATATTTTTTGTTTTAATATTTGTTTTTTTATTATTTATTGTATGTTTTGTTTAATTATTATTTTGTTTTATTTTAATTAATATTTAATATTGTTTAATTTTTTAATTTATATGTATTTGTATTTGTTTTATTGTTTTAATTAATTTTTATTAATGTTTGATTAATAAAACACTAACCTAAATACTAACTTAAAAAAATAACTTAATTACTAATTATTAATTAATTTATTATTAACAAGTCTAACCTAGTTTTATTGATCTAACTACACTAATTTAATTAGTCTTAACATTTTTATGCTAATTAGTGTTAAAACATTTATTACTAACCTAATGTTTTTTATCCTAAGTTTATTTATGCATGTAGGGACGAAAACGATGTACGAGTGAAAAAATGGAGGGCGAGGGCATGAAGGGTGTGCCAGGGTGATGAAGGATCGGGTGAAATGGATGGAGGGGGAAATGGAATCAAACGAGCCCAACAAGTCAGATGTCTTCATCATGGGAGAAATTTCAAATAAACAACTGAAGAATCAAGTTACCTATGATTATAGGACCCTAACAGTTCCCCATGACTGCACTTGAGCCCCTCGAAAAATGGAATTTATACTTTTTCGGGCCCACAAATTCTCCCACGCGTCGCACAAGGGCACACTTCATAATTACCACGATTGAATACCTCACGAGGTGGGTCGAAGCATCGCCAGTCAAGGATTGTATAATAGAGACAACAACACACTTTATTTTTTAGAATTTCATCACCATATTCATATGTCCAAGGATACTAATGAGTGATCTAGGGTCACATTTTTTGAATTAAACTATTCAACAACTCACTCATGATTTCATGATCCATTACTAGAAGAGCACTCCTTATCACCCTCAAGCCAATGGTATAGTGGAATATTTTAATAAAATTTTAGAACATTCTCTAACAAAAGTTTGCAATGTATAGTGTGATGATTGAGATCAACAAATCCCCGCAATCCTACGGGCTTATCGAATAACATGAAAAAGGATGAAAAAAAACATGCCATTAAAACTTGTCTATTGAAAATAAGTGGTCATGTTGCTATAATTTGTTGTTCCTAGCCTCAAGGTTTCTCTAGCCACCCAGATGACCAACGGGAAGTCTCTTTAGCATAGATTAGATGAGCTAATGGAACTACAAGAAGACCGAATTATGGTCGGTTTCAATCAAGTGGTTGATAAATAATTCTAGAAGGCATGACACGGCCATAAAATATATGCCAAAAATTTCTCCAACCTGGTTGTTTGGTAGTATTATATGACAACAAATACTTACACCATCTGGGCAAGCTTTGTATGCAGTGGTTGGGTCCTTTCCAACTAGTATACATTAGTGGAGAAGGCACTGCCAAGATGGAAACCCTCTAAGGATAGCCCCTTAAGGGACTCATTTATGGAAATAGGTTGAAGGTGTATTATGGCCCACAGGGGTTCATTGTTGTTTAGCTCCCAATTTAAACTTTTGAATATGAGTAGATTAGGTTTAGTGTAGCTTGTACAACATGTAACACATATGGTAGTCGACATAGTTTACCTTTTGGACAACACTGCATTCACATCAGTCATGTAGGTGGATTCAATTAATTGACAGTTTTTGGAGTTATGTCATATTTCCAAATCAGGCCGAGTCTTTGAAATAGATACAAAATCTAGATCTGATCTGAACATTCACGTGGCCTTTGGATGAGTTTCTCGGTGGTTTAGTTTATTGAAAGGGTAATTAGTCAAGGGAAGTTCATACATTCCATGGGAACGCAGTCAGTTATACCACTACATTCTCCAATACACATCTCCATGGCTTTGGTGTCCCTCTCTCTTCATAGGTTCATCTAAAGAATACTACAAATTCTATGATGTATGTCAATGTGTTGGAAAGCCCTGCCACATAGATGAGATTTCTTTGTTCCCCATGATTTCACTTGAGTTGTTCGACAATATATTTTTTTGAGCCCATAAATTTTCTCGTGTGTCACACAGGGGTGCGCTACATCATTCCATGATTGGATACCTCACGAGGTGGTCCAAAGAAGCACCAGTGAAGGATTGTATAGCCGAGAGAACAACACACTTTATATTTGAGAATTTCATCACCAGTTTCATATATCCAAGGATACTGATGAGTGACCAGGGGTCACATTTTGTGAATGAAACTATTCAAAAACTCACACATGAGTTCATGATCCATAACCAGAAGAGCACCCCTTATCACCCTCAAGCCAATGGTATAGTGGAAGCTTTTAATAAAATTTTAGAACATGCTCCAACAAAATTTTGCAATGTGTAGTGTGATGACTGGGATCAACGCATCCACAAAATCCTATGGGATTATTGAACAACATGAAAAAGGATGAAAAAGAACTTGCCATTAAAACATGTCTATGGAAAATAAGCAGTCACACTACTAGAATTTTTTGTTCCTAGCCTTAAGGTTTCCCTAGCCGCCCAAATGACCGACGAGAAGTCTCTTCAACACATGTTAGATGAGCTAATGTAACTAGAAGAAGACCGAATGATGGCTGGTTTCAATCAAGTGGTTGAGAAAGAATTATAGAAGGCATGGCACGACCGTAACATATGCCAAAACTTCTTCAGCCTAGTTGTTTGGTATTATTATATGACAACAAATATTTACACCATCTGGGCAAGCCCCATATGCATTGGTTGTGTCCTTTCTGACTAGTCTACATTAGTGGGGCACGTGTTGCCAAGCTGGACACCCTCCAAGTATATACCCTTAAGGGAATCATTCATGGAAGTAGGTTGAAGGTGTATTATGGCCCACACGGGTTTGCTCTCATTTAGCTCCCAATTTACAATTTTGGATATTAGTAGATTAGGTTTAGCGTAGGTTGTACAACATGTAACACATCTAGTAGTTGACATAGTTTACCTTTTGGACAACACTGCATTCACATCATTCATGTAGGTGGATTCAATTGATTGATAGTTTGTGTAGTTATTTCATATTTCCAAATTAGGCTAAGTCTTTGAAATAGATACAAAATTTGGATCTAGTCTGACCATTCACACGGCTTTTGGATGAGTTTCCTGGTGGTTTAGTTTATTGAAAGGGTAAATAATCTAGGGAATTTCACATATGCCATGGGTATGCAATTAGTTATACCACTACATTCTCCAATACAAATCTCTAGGGCTTTGGTGTCCCTCTCTTTTCGTAGAATCTAAAGAATACTATAAATGCTATGACGCATGTCAATGTGTTGGAAAGCCCTGCTACATAGATGAGCTTCTGTTGTTCCCCATGAGTTGATCCATATTATTTTCGGCACGAAATGTGAACGGATTTATAATAAAGAAATGTACATAGATATATCTTATATCCAATAATATAATAGAAAAGTATCAAAGATGCAACCATAAACACAAAGTTATAGTAATACACAATTTCTATTAATGTGTGAAATGTATAGAACTGTAAAAGTACAAAGTGGAAGACTCGCTAGAATGGTGGAAGCTTATCTCTAAGAAGAGATGTGACGGATACTCTCATTCAAAAGAATATGATTGTTACAATGAGGATCCAAATGCCTTTTTAACATAAGTAAAATCCAAAACCCTAACCCCAGAAGATGAAAATCCAAAAGGTTTGCAGGCCTCGATGGGGGTAGTTGATATGTCAACTTCCCGGGGGCGTACATTTTGCATATGATCTTCGTTTGGGGCACTCAATATAATGTTGAAAATATCTAACCAAGAAGAATGATTTTCTACTCGCTCAGGTGAGTGCCTTTGACAATCACCTGAGCCCCAAATCCCCAAAAAACGTCGTTTAGGGCCTCAAAACGACCCCAGAAGTTTGGAACCCAAAAAACTGCCAAGATGGAAAACTGTTTTTCGAGCCCGTGGAATAGGTGGGTGGCCACTGATAGCCACTTGGATCAATAATCCCTCCTTAGGAATGGTATTCATTGCATTGAGTTCCCAGGGGAGAGAGGGAAGCGTTTGCTGAATCAAAATCTTGGTGAGCTTCTTGCCTTGCTGGAGATGTCACACTACTCAGTTTGTGGAAGGATGTTACAAACTTGTTGCTGGAGGGGTTGAATCTGTTCAACCATTCGAGCTACCTGAGATGACTGTATGTAGAAGGAATCTTTGTTATTTTCTGAAATCTTGTCGACCTGCTTTTGTTGGATAGAAGGTGCTTGGTCCAAGACTGTACTTGTTGTAGTATCCTTCTATTCACGTTTTGAACAGATTGTGAAGAAGTTGAATTTTTTAGTATGATATAATACCTTGAGGCATTGTTTAGGTGGGACAGTAGTTGGAACTACCTCTGGTATTATGTAGAGATGACCCCCCAAAGTAAAAATGACAGTATGGGGTCGAGACTCATAAAACACATGGTGCTTCCACATATATGACTGGCCCAAGAGAACATCACAGACATCTAGTGGGGAAACATCACATAATACCTCATCCTTGAAGGGCTATATGTCATATGACAATTGAAACTGATGGATGACACGAATATCTCATCCCTGGCGAAGCCAACCGATGTTGTATGGTTGCGGGTGTGGTGTTGTTGACAACCCCAACTGTTTGGCAACCTCTGTTGAGATGAGGTTCTTTTGGCTTCCACTATCAACAATAAAATGCAGCAGGGTCCCCTTCACCCAATGAAAAAGGTGCTCCCCCTCTTCATGATTTGTTGGTTCTTTTGGTTGAATTGTTGTGGTCAAAACAATAGCAGTGGGGTCTATGTCAATGATCTATCTTTTACCATTATTTTCAGAATCAAATTCTGAATCAACGTTCAGATCCTTGTCCTTGATCTCGACCAAAAATTATTGTTTTGAGTGACATTCATCGGTGTTTTTCTAGGATATATTATGGAAATCGCACCATTTTTTGGTGTCCTTCATCTTCCTGTGACCCTTCTTTTCCTGTGGCTTAGAATAGTTTTCAGGAAGCTGTTTGTTAGGGTTGTCTTTCTCATACTTTGCTTATTGCAAATTTGTAGATTTGAACTCTTGTTTGTTCTAGTGCCTAAATTTCTGCTTGATTTTAACAACATATCGATACGCAACACCGAGTGATGAGATATCTAGAAAATCCATTTCAGTTTGGATGTATCTGTGCAGAGCCCCGTGGTATTTCAGAACCAAAAGTCGCTCAGAGTATTTGATACCTATCTTAGTGCGCAAGGTATGGAAGGTATTGGTGAACTCCGACACTGTTTGGACCCTCTCTTGTCGTAGTGTGTTCCATTTCATGTACTGGTCTTCATAGTTTCCAATAGGGAAATTTTGTTCCTTGACCACATCCACAAAAAAATTCCAAGTGGGATTAGCCCCATATATTCCTGACTCCTCTATGGAACTTTTCTCCCAGTAAGTTTTCCACCAATGTTTGACATGGGGGAGAGCCTTAAGGAGTGTGAAGGTTATATTTTCCCTGTCAGAAAAATGGTGAACAGAGAAATAACCTTCTAGAAGATTTAACCATTTGTCTAGGGCATCCACATCTATCTAACCTTCAAATACAGGAATATCAAAATTAACATGTACCTTGAAAGGAGAGGTGCCTCAAAAATTGGTCGCTTGATGAAGATGTGCCTATTGTTATTGACAGGTGTTGAAGGATGTGGGGAAAATTATCCATCATTTCGTCCCTCTGTCGCGTGAGATCTTGTTCAAGAAACAGATTAATAGAATCTTCTGCTCCATCATTTTTCTTTTCTTCCGCCATGTAGCGTTTCTTGGGTGTACGAGAGATATTTTCCTCAAGAGAGACAAGACAAGCTCGAGACCCAACTTGCTATATTCAGACCTCGCCGGGGACATGCATTGAAAAATGATCAAGAGTAGCCTGCTCTATTACCACTGATCCAGATTATTTTCGGCACAAAATGAAAGAAAAAATCTGATAAAGAAATGTGCAGAGATATCGCAGATACCCAATAATATAATAGAAATGTATCAGAGATGCAACCATAAACACAAAGATACAGTAATAAACAATTTCTATTAATGTGTGAAATGTACAGAACTGTAAAAATACAGAGTGAAAGACTCAGTATAATGGTGGCATCTTATCACTGAGAAGAGATGTGATGAATTCTCTCATTCACAAGAATATGATTGTTACAATGAGGCTCCAAAGGCATTTTTAACATAAGTGAACTCCAAAACCCTAACCCTGGAAGATGAAAAGCCAAAAGGTTTGCGGGCCTCGATGGGGGTAGTTGATACGTCAACTTCTCGGGGGTGTAACTTTTGCATATGATCTCCATTTAGAGTGCTCGATACACCTTTGGAAAGGTCTAACCGAGAAGAACGATTTTCGATTGGCCCAGGTCATTGCCTTATGCAGTCACCTGGGCCCCAAATCCCCAAAAAACATCATTTAGGGCCTCAAAACGGCCCCAGAAGTTTGGAACCCGAAAAACTGCTAAGATGGAAAGCTATTTTTCGAGCCCGTGGAATAGGTGGATGGCCACCGATATCCACCTAGATCATTACTGCAATTGAGCCCTTTGAAAAATGGACAATAGATTTTTTTCGGGCCCATAAATTCTCCCATGCGTCGCAGAGGTGTGTGCTACATCATTACCATGACCAAATACCTCATGAGGTGGGTCGAAGCAATGTCAGTCAAGGATTGTATAGCAGAGACAAAAACAAACTTTATTTTTGAGAATGTCATCACCAGATTCAAATGTCCAAGGATACTGATGAGTGACTAGGGGTCATATTTTGTGACAGAAACTATTCAAAAACTCACTCATGAGTTCATGATCAATAACCATAAAAGCACCCCTTATCACCCTCAATCCAATGGTACAATGGAAGATTTTAATAAAATTTTAGAACATGCTCTAACAAAAGTTTTCTATGTGTAGTGTGATGATTGGGATCAACACATCCCTGAAATCCTATGGGATTATCAAACAACATGCTGGCAAAGTGCATGCCCCTCAAACTTTTCTATTGCAAATAAGAGATCATGCTACTAGAATTTGTTGTTCCTAGCCTTAGGTTTTCCCTAGCCACCCAAATGACCTACGCACAGTCTCTTCAGCATAGATTATATGAGCTAATGGAACTAGAAGAATGATGTTCGGTTTCAATCAAGTGGCTGAGAAATAATTATATAAGGCATGGAACGACCATAACATATGCTGAAAAATTCTCTAGCGTGGTTATTTGGTATTATTATACGACAACAAATATTTACACCATCTAGGAAATCTCTGCATGCAATGGTTGGGTCCTTTCAAAATAGTCTAAATCAGTGGAGAAGGCACTTCCAAGTTGGAAACCCTCCAAGGATATCCCCTTAAGGGACTCATTCATGGCAACAGGTTGAAGGTGTACTATGGACCATAGGGGTTTTCTATCGTTTAGCTCCCAGTTTAAACTTTCAAATATGAGTGGATTAGGGTTAGTTTAGTTTGTACAACAGGTAACACATATGGTAGTCGACATATTTTACCTTTTGGACAAAACTACATTCACATCAGTCACACAGGTGGATTCAATTGATTATTTGTGTAGTTATTTCGTATTTCCAAATCATGCCGAGTATTTGAAATAGATACAAAATATAGATCCAATCTAACCATTCACGCGGCCTTTGGATGAGTTTCCTAGTGGTTCAATTTATTTAAATTGTAAATAATCCATGGAAGTTCACACATGCCATGGGTACACATTCAATTATATCACTACATTCTCCAATACACATCACCATGGCTTTGGTGGCCCACGTATGTCAATGTGATGGAAATACCTACCACATAGATGAGATTCCATTGTTCCCCATGATTTCACTTGAGACCTTCGAAAAATGGACAATAGATTTTTTTGAACCCATAAATTCTCCCACGCGTCACATAGGGGTGTGCTACATCATTACCATGATTGGATACCTCACAAGGTTGGTTGAAGAAATACCGGTCAAGGATTGCATAGCTGAGACTACAACACACTTTATTTTTGAGAATGGCATCACTAGTTTCAGATGTCCAAGGATATTCATGAGTGACTTGGGGTCACATTTTGTGAATGAAACTATTCAACAACTCACTCATGAGTTCATGATCCATAATCAGAAGAGCACCCCTTATCACCCTCAAGCCAATGGTATAGTGGAAGCTTTTAATAAAATTTTAGAACATGCTCTAACAAAAATTTTCAATGTGCAATGTGATGAATAGGATCAACACATCCATGCAATCCTATGGGATTATCGAAAAACATGAAAAAGGATGACGAAGTGCATGCCATTCAAACTTGTCTATGGAAAATAAGTGGTCATGATGCTAGAATTTGTTGTTCCTAACCTTAGAGTTTGCCTAGCCACCTAAATGACCGACGAGAAATATCTTCAACACATGTTAGATGGTTGAGAAAGAATGCTAGAAGGCATGGCACGATCGTAAGATATGCAAAAAAATTTCTCTAGCCTGGCTGTTTGGTATTATTATATGACAAAAAATATTTACACCATCTGGGCAAGCTCCATATGCACTGGTTAGGTCCTTTCCAACTAGTATACATCAGTGAAGCACGCATTGCCAATCTATATGCCCTCCAAGGATATCCCTTTAAGGGACTCATTCATGGAAGAAGGTTGAAGGTCTATTATGGCCCATAGGGGTTCACTATCATTTAGCTCCTAATTTAAAATTTTGAATGTGAGTAGATTAGGTTTAGAGTAGGTTGTACAACATGTAGCACATCTAGTACTTGACATAGTTTATCTTTTGGAAAACACTGTATTCACATCAGCCATGCAGGTGGATTCAATTGATTGATAGTTTGTGCAGTTATTTCATATTTCCAAATCAGGCCGAGTCTTTGAAATAGATACAAAATATGGATCTGGTTTGACCATTCACGCGACCTTTGGACGAGTTTTTTGGTGGTCCAATTTATTGAAAGGGTAAATAATCTAGGGTTGTTCACACATACCATGGGTATGCAGTCAATTATACCACTACATTCTCCAATACACATATCCGTGGCTTTGGTGCCCCTCTCTCTTCGTAGAATCTAAATAATATTGTAAATGCTATGGCGCATGTCAATGTGTTGGAAGGCCTTGCTGCATAGACGATCTTCTGTTTTCCCCCCTGACTGCACTTGATCCCTTCGACAAATGGATAATAGATTTTTTCATTCCCATAAATTCTCCCACGGGTTGCACAGGGGTGCGCTACATCATTACCATGACCGAATACCTCATGAGGTGGGCCAAAGCAATGCCAATCAAGGATTGTATAGCAGAGACAACAATGCACTTTATTTTTGAGAATGTCATCACCATATTCAGACGTCCAAGGACATTGATGAGTGACCAGGGGTCACATTTTGTGAATGAAACTATTTAACAACTCACTCATGAGTTAATGATCCATAACTAGAAGAACACCCCTTATATCCCTCAAGCCAATGGTACAGTGGAAGATTTTAATAAAATTTTAGAACATGCTCTAACACAACTTTGCAATGTGTAGTGTGATGACAAGTATCAGTGTATCCCTACAATCCTATGACATTATCAAACAACATGAAAAAGGATGACAAAGTGCATGCCATTCAAACTTGTTTATGGAAAATAAGCGGTCATGCTGCTAGAATTTGGTGTTCCTATCCTTAGGGTTTACCTAGCCACCCAGATGATCAATGAGCAGTCTCTTCGTCACATGTTATATGATCTAATGAAACTATAAGAATAATGAATGTTGGTTGGTTTCAATCAAGTGGTTGATAAATAATTCTAGAAGGCATGGCATGACCATAACATATACCAAAAAATTCTCCAGACTGGATTTTTGGCATTATTATACAACAACAAGTATTTAGACCATCTGGGAAATATCCACATGCAATGGTTGGGTCCTTTCCAACTAGTCTACATCAGTGGAGAAGGCACTTCCAAGATGGAAACCCTCCAAGGATATCCCCTTAAGGGACTCATTCATGGTAGAAGGTTGAAGGTGTATTATGGCTCACAGGGGTTCGTTGTCATTTAGCTCTCAATTTAAACTTTTGAATATGAGTAGATTAGGTTTAGTGTAGGTTGTAAAACAAGTAGCACATCTGGTAGTCGATATAGTTTACCTTTTGGAGAACACTTCATTCACATTAGTCATGTAGGTGGATTCAATTGATTGACAATTTGTGTAGTTATTTCATACTTCCAAATTAGGTCGAGTCTTTGAAATAGATACAAAATCTATATCCAATCTGGCCATTCACGCAGCCTTTGGATGAGTTTCCTGGTGGTTGAGTTTAGTGAAAGGGTTATCTAGGGAAGTTCACACATGCCATGGGTACACAGTCACTTATATCACTACATTATCCAATACACATATCCATGGATTTGGTGGACCTCTCTCTTTGTAGAATCTAATGAATACTGCAAATGCTATGACATATGCCAATGTGTTGGAAAGCCTTGCCGCATAGATGAGCTTCCTTTGTTCCCCATGATTTCACTTGAGCCCTTCGAAAAATGGAAAATAGATTTTTTGAGCCCATAAATTCTCCCGCACATCGCATAGGGGTGCACTACATCATTACTAGGATTGGATACCTCACGAGGTGGGCCGAAGCAACATTAGTCAAGGATTATATATCCAAGACAACAACACACTTTATTTTTGAGAATGTCATCACTAGTTTCATATGTCCAAGGATAATGATGAGTGACCAATGGTCACACTTTGTGAATGAAACTATTCAACAACTCACTCATGAGTTCATCATCCATAACCAGAATATCACCCCTTATCACCCTCAAGAAACTTGTATAGTGGAAGCTTTTAATAAAATGTTAGAACATGCTCTAACAAAAGTTTGCAATGTGTAGTGTGATGACTGGGATCAATGCATCCACGAAATCCTAGGGGATTATCGAACAACATGAAAAATGTTGACAAATCACATGCCATTCAAACTTGTCTATTGCAAATAAGTGGTCATGCTACTAGAATTTGTTGTTCCTATCCTTAGGGTTTCCCTAGCCACCCAAATGATCGACGAGTTATCTCTTCAAAAAAAGTTAGATGAGATAATGGAACTAGAAAAAGACCAAATAATGGTTGGTTTCAATCAAGTGGTTGAGAAAGAATGCTAGAAGGAATGGAACGACCATAACATATGCCAAAACATTCTCCAACCTAGTTGTTTGGTATTATTACACAACAACAAATATTTACACCATGTAGGCAAGTTCCATATGCACTCATTGGGTCCTTTATGAATAGTATACACAAGTGTAGAAGACGTTGCCAAGACGGACACCCTCCAAGAAGAGCGCCTTAAGGGACTCATTCATGGTAGCGGGTTGAAGTTGTGTTATGGCCCATAGGGGTTCAATGTCATTTAGCTCCAAATTTGAAATTTTGAATGAGTATATTAGGTTTAGTGTAGGTTGTACAAAATGTAACACATCTAGTAGTTGACATAGTTTACGTTTTGGACAAAATTGCATTCACATTAGTCATGTAGGTGGATTAAATTGATTGATAGTTTGTGCAGTTATTTCATATTTCCAAATCAGGATGAGTCTTTGAAATAGATACAAAATATGGATCCAGTCTGACATTCACGTGGCCTTTGGATGAGTTTCCTAGTTCTTTAGTTTATTGAAAGGGTAAATCATCTAGGTTAGTGCAAACATGCCATGGGTATGCAATTAGTTATACCTCTACATTCTCCAATACACATCTCTAGGGATTTTGTGGATCGATCTCTTCGTAGAATGTAAAGAATACTGTAAATGATATGATGTATGTCAATGTGTTGGAAAGCCTTGCTGCATAGATGAGCTTCCATTGTTTCCTATAATTTCACTTGAGCCCTTCGAAAAATGGAAGATAGATTTTTTTGGGCCCATAAATTCTCTCGCGTGTCACATAGGGGTGTGCTACATCATTACCACAAGAGAATACCTCATGAGGTGGGTCGAAGCAACACCAATCAAGGATTGTATAGCGAAGACAACAATGCACTTTATTTTTGAGAATGTCATCACCATATTCATATGTCCAAGGGTAAATATGAGCGACCAGGAGTCACATTTTGTGAATGAAACTATTCAACAACTCACTCATGAGTTCATGATCCATAACTAGAAGAGAACCCCTTATCACCCTCAAGCCAATGGTACAGTGGAAGATTTTAATAAAATTTTAGAACATGGTCTAATAAACGTTTGCAGTGTACAGTGTGATGATTGGGATCAATGCATCCCCACAATCTTATGGGATTATCGAACAACATGAAAAATACTAAGAAAGTACATGCCTTTCAAACTTGTCTATTAAAAATAAGCGGTCATGCTGCTAGAATTTGTTGTTCCTAGCCTCATGGTTTCCCTAGCCACCTAGATGACCGACAAGCAGTCTCTTCAACATAGGTTAGATGAGCTAATGGAACTAGAATAAGACCGAATGATGGTTAGTTTCAATCAAGTGGTTGAGAAATAATTCTAGAAGGCATGGCATGACAGTAACATATGCCAAAACATTCTATAGCGTGGTTGTTTGGTATTATTATACAACAAAAACTATTTTCACCATCTGGGCAAGCACCACATGCACTAGTTGGGTCCTTTCTGACTAGTCTACATCAGTGAAGTAGGCACTACCAAATGACAACCCTCCAAGGATATCCCCTTAAGGAACTCATTCATGGCAACAAGTTGAAGTTGTATTATGGCCCATAGGGGTTCGCTATCATTTAGCTCCCAATTTAAAATTTTGAATATGAGTAGATTAGGTTTAGTGTAGGTTGTAAAACATGTAGCACATCTGGTAGTTGACATAGTTTTCCTTTTGGAAAACACTGCATTCACATCAGTCACGCAGGTGGATTCAATTGATTGAAAATTTGTGCAGTTATTGTAAATTCTAACCTTGTACAATATCTACTGCAAACTGATATTCAGAAAAGAACAGAAAAGATACAATGGAAAATACAAACATTACACAGAGATTTTTCACCTGGAAACCCAAACCGGAAAAACCAGCATATATTATATTGATACACATTGTGTTACATTGTTTACAATACAATATACATATAGGAGCTAGCGGCATCCAAAACCCTAACCCAATGACCTGGATTAGTCCCAAACCCTAATTCCTTAACCGGAAATAGAAAACCATCGGCAAAAAACCATGTGCCGAAAACCACCTAATATCATGTGGTCCCGAAAATATGTCGTCCCGGAAATATGTCGGCCCGGCGATAATATGTCGGCCCGAAACCGGCGAAAATATGTCGGCCCAAAAATTTTTTCTCGGGGGCGTTGCCCCCGAACCCCCGCGCGGGGGGCTCCGCCCCCCTGCGCGCCCAATGCAAGCGCTCAGACACTACTACTCATGCAAAGAATATAACACATACCCAACATTCTCCCACTTGTTGTTTTCTTTGCACACAGGGGGTTACAGGGTTACATAGTCAACAATCCAGGGCAGCAATGCCCATGGATCCTCTACACC